>PNEN01001634.1:0-15269 GCA_002933655.1 Cercospora berteroae
AATCGAATAATCAGAATGGTATAATCGCTCACCGCCATGCAGTGTGACACTACAAAAGCGTGACAAGACTTGACTTTGTGCAGAGTGTGTAACGATCAGGTGTTGCACAACTGCCTTGTGCCACTCGTCGTCCAATTAGTAGCTTATTGTGCCTCAGCTAAAGCTGCATACGAAGTATGTCCGTAGCTTTAACATGTGGGGTCTTCGCTAAGGGTTCGGCTGTGATCCTGAGAGGCATTGGTTGATAATCAGTCTCAAGATTGCTTGTTCGAGCAACAGTTGGAGTCATGACTTAGGAAATAGTCTACGTTATTTTGTCCCACAGTAGGGGCCGCTCCGAAGCTTGGTATATTGTGATCGTATAATGGACTGTCACCATTCCTAACACGATGTCCAGAGCTTGATTCATGTCGTCCTTGGCGGTTGAATGTTCTCATGCAGGGTCGATCCTGACGGGAGAGCTGTGAATGAAGCTGACTAATAATCAGCTGGAGAGGTGCTTGAATCGCACATGGTAATGCCGAGCAGAGAGTTCAGTAATGCCGAACGAAGCTCATATGCCACTGAACTCAAACAGATGATAACTATTGGGTACAAGCAATGGAGCAAGCTGCAGTTCCTGCAGCAGGCCGAGCGTTGATGCTGGAGTGAGCCTGCAATAGCTTAGCACCACCTTCTCCAAAGGGACGACCGACGACGAGGTGTACAGCCGCACATACCTTTATACTCCTCATTTTGGGACGAACAGACTGCTGGCGATACGAACAGGCAGACTCTTCTGCAAAATTAGCGACCCGTCCTCGCTCAACTCGGCCTTAAGTCGACCACGATTTGACACAGCCTCGATATGAACATTGCATATGACTTGTCCCACCTGGATGACTTCCTTGAAATCAATCTTGAACCGATAGCTGCCTAGAATGACCCAAGAACCTGAAGTGACCGGCGTGAACTGAGCCTCTAACGCAGTTTCTCTTGTCAATGCGACCGTGGGAAACAATTTGATGTCGAATGCTGCCTCCGAGCTCGCAGAAGTGCCGAGCAATACAGCAAAGACTGCAGCGTGCGTCGTACTCTCCATCAACAGAATTGCAGAGACGGTACTGGGTTTCGCAGACATTGGAAGGTTCATGAGGAACTCTGTCGACTTTGACATCTTTGTAAATCGGTCGGCCCCGAGCTTGTCGTTCGGTAGCTGCTGGTCGTACCGGACAGAAATCAGTTTGTAAGGTGCTGGTAGCTGATGCAGGCGAAAAAACATGTCTGGATACATTCGGACGCCAGCAACTTGTGCCGTCGCTTGTGGGACGTATAGGTTCTGAAGATCTCCGCGTGTACCAACTGCGGTAAGTGTGCTGCATTCGATTCTCGAATAGCGCTGGAAGTCAGCGTCTTTCTCTGTGCCGGGCCATCGCTTGAGCACAACAGCCAGATTTCCCCGAGAACTGTCTGCATTAGGTGGACATTCGAGTGCCGCGAAATATTCGCCAGGGCCCTTTCTGGTCAAAGGCAAGCTCATTTGTAAGCCGCGATTGGTCATAGCATAAGGTCTGCGAGTGCCATGGTCAAAGTAAGGTTGGTACTGGCCAGTGTGTGCGAAAGCTAGGGGACTGTCTGCCAGCAGGCCATGAGGTTCATCACTTCCATGGGAGTCCACCCATGCGAATATTGTATGATCGTCTGTTGACTTCATGATCTCTTCTTGCAGTCGTAAGAAAGCCCGCTTGCCTCCTTCGCCATAGAGAAGGGGCATGTTGACAGAGAAGAGACCCAGCAAGCTGTAGGCCATGTCCTCGGAACGGCCAGTCTTGCGTCTCGCAGCCCACGACATACGTTTCGCGATGCTTGCTGTCCATAGGACATCGCGAGAGCTGTCGACCAGGTAATGTCGCTGTATCCCACTGATGGAGCTGATCTCTTCTACTAATTCGTCTCTGCCCCCAATACATTGCCAGTCAAGAGTATAGAACACAGCGTGAGAAGGAGCCAACAGTTCCTGTAAAGTCCAGCCTCGTGTCCACCAGCGAGCGGATGCCAGCGATTGAGCAGCCGTGATATCCGAAAGATAAACGTAGCATATTCCGGCCTGGCCATAGTACGCATACATAGAATTGATTGCCTCGCTCAGATCGGCACTGGATGACTTGTCAATGCATAGCGTATCGATCCAGACGTACTCGTACCCTTCGATATGTGCTAAGTTCATGGCGCCAACGACCTTGTCGTAAGCAGGCTTTTGTGACGACGTGCCCTCAAGAATGTCGCGATACAACACCTCATCGCTTGCTGTTGTTGACCAGGTGTGAGACAAAATGGCATATGGCGGAACCCGTTCGTCCCATGCTTCGATCAACTCCAGCCTGCCATCCTCGCCCAGTAACGTCCTAAGGAGGCGCATAGTTCTGGCCGTGCAGCACGAGAATGTGGTAGTGCCATGAACGCCCTGTGGTCCGTGGAACGAGCGTTGGAACAGTTTCAATGTGAGTTTACGAAAGTGGGAGCTGTCGTGGGAATGTGTGGCTTGTATCGGAAGCTGGGAGGCGCCCTCGATCCTTCGCATGCGACGCCACCTCGCTAATGCGGACGATTAGCTGCGGCTGGCTATGTGTAACAGAAGAGCGGAAATCGAATCCACGATGTTCTCGATCACAGATCCAGTATCACGATCTGCGGTCTTGTCTGCATGGGCGTCCTCAGCCAGATCATAGCACAAGCCCCGCCATCTTACCATAAGCCAACAGTAGAAGCCGCAGATCTCTGTTGGTAGGCTCTCTTGAATCCCATATCCCACAAGCGCGGAGTCGTGAAAGCTCGCTCAAGGTCAGACACTGCCTCCTATGCGCCAACACACGCACGTGGGACGCTCCATCACACGCCGCACGTACTACCACAATCTCTGCAACCACTTTCTCACACCTTCCCGTTGCCCACCACACTGACCTGGTCCCTCTCCCTCTCCATCTTAATCGCCTCTTTTCCCCCCTGAATCGCCCTGATCATCTCCTCACTCCTCCTCACAGCCTGCATACTCTTCCTAACCCTCTCCCTCCCATCCTCCGGCTCCAAATTCGGATTCGCCTCCCACAAAGCCTCACACCTCTCCCTCAAATCCTCCACAAAACCTTTAATCCTCGCTTGCATTTCCTTCTCATGCTTCTTCTTCCAATTCTTCGCCGCGAAACCAGAAAATGTAATCCATGTCCGGACCGTACAAGTTTCATTCCCCGAAGAGGACGACTCTTCGATTTCGGTGACACGTTCGGTTTTCATGACGAAGCGGGGAATGAGATAATTCGCATTATCCGAAACCCATCGTATCCTCGTAACATTCCCTCCATTTTTATGACTCTCCCTCCCATCCCCTCTCCACTTCAACGCTTCGAGTAAGAGACAAACTTCTTTACTCTGGAATCTATCACCTCCCGTCGCAGAACCCAAATCCATTGTAATAGTCATATGCGTCCCTTGCTCAAGTCGCAGACTTCGGCTGTGAGGACTAGGATGTTTCGTGATGAGGACATCGGGGTTGAAAGTATTCCAGTCGCGCCATGAGTGGAGGTCGAGGAGGGCTTCGTAGGGGTATTGTGGTGGGGTGGGGATTGTGGTTTCGGCGTAGACGCTGAAGGTTCCGCCGGAGGGGATGGTGGGTGTGGGACGGGGGCCGGTGTTGGCGTTGGAGCGGAATTGGTGGTCTTTGTAGGCTTCGGGCATGGTTTCGGTAGCTTGTTGGCGTTGTTTTTCGCTCTTGCTTGTTGTTTGATGTGGGGATTATGTATTTCTTTTGGGGAAATGTGTAGAAGCTCTGCAATTAAGTCGTAGTAAGGTGGTCTGATTCCGGTGTTTCTGTCGGTTTGTAAAGTGTTGTGGTCGCGTCGCGTCTTTGGTTGAGGGGAGCTGGGAGCTGAGGAGCTGATAATCCAAATCCAGTCGCTGCTGTAAACAGCAAGGGTATGATTGATTAATAATTACTAAGGCGTATCGTAGGTACTTCCGCTAGCGACTATACACTGATGGTGGGATGAGGTATGGTTTGCGGCCGCCAAACGGCCACGCAGGCCTATATCCCAGCAATTCGCCGTGGGTGGTGCTGGGCTGTAGATCGCAATCCGCAAAATGATTTGCACAAAAAGCCGCGTGACGTAGGCGCAGCTCGGCGCACGGAGCGCCGGATTCCACTGCCGGCCCTCTTCACATCGCGCCAAGTTGACTTTCCCTGCTTATGGTATGGTTATGTAGGCTCGGCGTCGTTGTACACCGCGGGCAGAAACATGCCTGGAGCCGGAGCGTGGTCAGAATGCGGAGAGAAAGTTCTGGATGGCTGGGGAAAGAGTGTCATAACGTGCAAGGGTATCAATTCACATGTTATTCGTGTCATGCATCCACACTATCAAACGCCAGCCTCCCAAAGCCAACACCTACCCTACCCTACGAACAGAAGCCAGAAAGACGAAAACCCGATTACGAAAAGTCTCATAAGCCTCCTCATCCCAAGCCTCACCCATCAACATCCATCATCTCGCTGTCCTCATACTCCAATTGAATCCTCGTGCCCTCTGCATCTGCAGGACCAAATGTTAATGCCGTCGTAGCACCGAGCGTAGCATCTTTCAGATCCTGCTGAAGTTGCGTGACAGCGGAATCATCGTCCGCCTCTCCTTCGACTTCCGTTCCATCGCGTGCAACAGGTGTCTGCGTGGTATCCGTCTCGTCAAGACCAGCATCGCTCTGGTCCGGCAGTTCGGTGGTCTCGAGCACAGTATCGCCGCCGCCACGCTCCTCAGTCATGACATCGTGCATGAGCTTCAACAGAGTAGTCTGCAGCTTCGTCAAGACGTTCTTGCTCGTGGCATCGGCAGCCACTTTGGTATCGATCGTTTCTTGCAAGAGCTCAAGGACAGATTTTAACTTCTCGGCATCGCAACCTCCGGCCGGCAGATGCAATTTGTTAAGCATGCTGAAAAGAATCTTCTTCTCATCCTTGTTCAGCTGGGCAGAGACAAGGCGATCCAGGATGCTCTCCGCTAGTATGAAATGTGTCTCGCCAGCTCCAAACTTTGCGGAGCTATCTCCAACAGCGTCAGAGAAGCCTACAATCTTGCGTGGGTCCGTCCAGTCTAGTAGCATGTTCGTAATCTGTGTCATTGAGACCATCTGGTCGGCGCCGGCAGCGGCATCTTCGTCATCATCGTCCTCGAAAGCCTTCCGAAGAGTGAGAAGTTTGCTAATGGCACTTGTAGTGATCTCTGCCATGAGGACTGCATTTTCCACGCGAGAATGACAGTAGACCGGGAAGAAGTAGCTCAGGCTCTGGCGCAATTGTGGGTTCGTGATACTGTCCGGGTCGAAGTATGTGACAACCAGCTGCTTGAGAAGGTCCGCGTCGACAATAAGGCGGGAGAGCATCGCCTTCGAAAGAGCAGTGGCTCCGGTAGACTGCACTTCGGGATCGCCAGACTTGAGAGCCTGTTTGAACATTTTGAGGACAGGTCTCATAGCCTCGTTGGGCTCTTCGGTGCCCTCTGCAGGTGTCAGTAGCGACGGGTGCGTGACAAGCATGTCCGTAATGATCTGCAGGCAAATCGTCTGCAGCGCCGGATGTCCCTTCGAGAAGCAGTGGATAAAGACGGTGAGGTTCTCTGCAGCAAGTTGCTGTATCTTCGTCAGTGTAGCACGCTGGCACTCATCGACACGACTCACCTTTCCAAGGAAGCAGCACAGTCCCAAGCAGAGGAGACCTCGCTCTCGCAGTGGCGCCTCTTTACTCCGCACGGCAGGAACAACGAGAGTGTTCAGCGTCGTCACAAGATGGACGTTTTCCGTCAAATCGCAATGTACGTTCTGCAACATGCACATAGCAATGTGCAAACACTTCATGTTGACCATGAGCTCTTTGACAGCCCTCTCCTCTTCCGCCTCAGGATCAGCTTCGGCCTCTTGCTGCTGCTTCTTGGCTTTCTTCTGGGCTGCCCTACTATGGTCGTCGATATTGATGTCAACTTGTTCCGTGGCAGAATGGAAGCTGTCTTCTGTGCTGCCATCGATATCGCCGTCGTCCTCCGCGATGATAGTATCATGCACTTCGGCGACGGCCTCGAGAACAACACTGCAGAACTCACGCTCTCCCTTGGCATTCTCGCCGCAGACAAGGCGAAGCACCTCGACAACGAGACGCGTGACCTCTTCGGGCAGATCTGGGAGCGCCAAAGAAGACCTCACGAGGACGGAGATCTTTCGGCGACCAACTTCGTCGCTGTAGTCGAATGTCAGAGCCATGTGCAACAACTGCTCGACAACAAACTCGCAATGTGCCAGCTCTGACTCGTCGTAATCCTCGTCCTCGGCCTCAGCCGATTCAATGGTGACCTGAATCAGCTTCTTGATCTCACGCTCGAGGAGAAACCCGAACTTGGTGACTTCGGGCAGCTTTTCCTCTGCTAGCTCCACCAGCGCTCGTGGTCCCACGTAGTCCTTCGTGTTGCGGCAGTAGTCGTTGAATGTGCGTGCCACAAAGGCAAGCTCGGGCGAAAGGTCGTCCCAGAAACTGTCCGGGAAGGAGACATAATCGACATAATCCGGTCGTCCCTTCCAGAACTCGTCCATGGCGATGAGAGCGATTCCACCCTCACCTCCACTGTTGACCACATCGATGCGTTCCAGCAATTCGAGCAATGCATCCAATGATGGAACTGCTTCTTTGTCCTTGACAGCCTCTCCGTCCTCTTGCTCGGCTGCTTGGGCAGCAGGCAGAGCTGCGCAGTCCTCGATCCAGCGTTCGCAAAAGAGTCGTGCTGTAGCCTTGCGCACATTCTCATCTCGATCGCGCAATCCCCACCTGAGCAGCTTCTCGCGATGCGTCAGGCTCAAATGTCTAAAGTCTCCAAGTGCAGGTAGCAGGCGGCTGTACAATGCCTTTCGTGTTGTCGCGTCCGCGTCTCTCGCTCGCTCCAGCAAATACGGCAGCACTTCCTTTGTGAGCGGCAAGTTCAGCAGCAGATTTCTCCGGACCTCAGCTGAGGAATCGTTTTGCAGCACGTTCAATAGCTTGTTCAGCACGGTCTTGCCGCCCAAGTCCTCATCTGAATCCGAGTCCTCCTCATCCTCATCGCCTTCTACCTCCGCTGCCAACCTGCCAAGACCGTAAACAGCCTGCAGCCGGACCGAAGCCTCTTTATCGTGCAATCTCTTCAACAGCTCTTGGCGCAACTGGTGGAACAGTGCATCGTCCAGTGTATCCAGACTGTTGACAATGTGACTTGTAATTTGCGTCGCGCGAAATCGAATCTCCTTCGCCTTTGCCTTCATCGCCAGCATCGTCATCTTCAAAATCTCGCTGGCAAGCCTGCTTGTTGGCGTCTGCGGAAGTGTGCCATCCTCGACCTCGTCATCCGCCTGTGCAATCGCATTGTCCTTGCCCGCTGCCACGTTCAAGAACGTTCCTAAGAAGCGTACGACGCGATCGCCGACCGGCTCAGATTTCTTGACTGGCAGAATGCGAATCACGCATCGCACGACCTCACGATTGAAGTCGTCCTCGTCGAAGTCGTCATGTTGTTTGCCCTTCTTGTTGCTAACGGGCTCGTAGCAACATGCTTCCTGGACTTTTCGTAGCGAGATGATCGCTTTCCGATGTGCAGCAGTGGACTTTTGCGAGTCTGCAAACACGGTACAGATGGCGCGTCGCAAGGAGCTGTCCTCCCCCTCGTCTGGTATGTCCGGCGGTGGTGAGCTGTTGCGGGCGGATCGAGTAGACGCTTTCGTTGCAACGGTGCGTCGCGATGTGCGCGTGCCTGCGCTGGCGACTCGTCCCGGCATGGTGGTGTGCTGTAATGTCAGTTCGTGTCGGTTGTCATCTCTTTCTCGGGTGTTTGCAGGTGTAAACAGAGGCGGAAAAGTCCCGCGATGCACGCCCACGAACCAATGACGTGCTGCACCGCGGCACTTTTGACTTTCTGCTTGCAGCTTCACTCGACACCCTGCACTCACTCTTGCGTTCGCGATTGTGCTAGACTGTGCGCATCATGTTTGCCAGGACTACGCTACGAGCGGCGACGAGGCCCACGAACTTTCGAGGAGTGCGTACAGCAGTCACCATTGCGCCTTCAGCGTCAGAAGTCCACGCCATGAACCCTCACGGCCTGGAGATCTCCAAGGCGCAAGGCGTTGCGAAGAATGGCCTCGTTTCTGGTATGTTTTGGCATTGAGACCTTGCACCGCATAGTTACTGAGACTGATACATAGCTTCTATCCAGCCATCGGCAACACGCCCCTCATTCGACTGAACAAGATCTCCGAACAAACAGGCTGCGAAGTCCTCGGCAAAGCCGAATTCCAAAACCCAGGCGGCTCAGTCAAAGACCGTGCAGCATTATTCGTCGTCCAAGATGCCGAAGAGAAGGGATTGCTCCGTCCAGGTGGCACAGTCGTAGAAGGAACAGCCGGAAACACCGGCATCGGCCTCGCCCACGTCTGCCGCTCCAAAGGCTACAAACTAGTAATCTACATGCCCAACACGCAATCCCAAGGCAAAATCGACCTCCTCCGTCTCCTCGGCGCAGAAGTCTACCCCGTCCCCGCGGTCGCCTTCGAAAACCCAGAAAACTACAACCACCAAGCCAAACGCCACGCCGAACGTCTCGACAACGCCGTCTGGACGAACCAATTCGACAACACCGCAAACCGCCAAGCACACATCGAAACCACCGGCCCTGAAATCTGGGCTCAAACACAAGGGAAAATCGACGCGTTTACTTGTGCTTCGGGGACAGCCGGTACAATTGCAGGTTGTACACGCTACCTCAAAACCATCTCCGAACACCGCGTGAAATGCTACGTTGCTGATCCTCCCGGATCGGTAATCTACACTTACGTCTCCTCTGGTGGAAAACTCGTCGATCGGAGCGGCAGCTCAATAACAGAAGGCATCGGTCAAGGTCGTATCACAGACAACTTGAAACCTGACATCGATCTCCTCGATGGCGCATTACACATCTCAGATGAAAAGAGCATTGAAATGGTTTACAGATGTTTGGATGAAGAGGGGTTATACCTAGGAGCTTCATCCGCATTGAACGTCGCAGCCGCAAGGGATTTAGCGCAGAAGTTGGGACCAGGGAATACTGTTGTCACAATTCTGTGTGATGGAGCATATCGTTACGCTGATCGTCTGTTTAGCAAAAAGTGGTTGGAGAGCAAGAAATTGCTCGGGGCTGTGCCAGAGCATTTGAAGAAGTATATCGTGTTGGAATAGAACAGACGAGATAACGGAACATGATGGACAAAGTCATATACATCCGAAGATCGGCATCAAAATTTCAGATCGAAGCGACCTCATGGCAATAACAGGCAAATAGGCACGGGAAGAAACGTTTCACCTCCAGCATATCTCATATTGTCATCTATCATCACCTTTCGTCTTCGTCTTCGTCTTCATCTTCAATCATCAACTCGTCGTAGGACAAACCCACAGCTCCTCCATACCATGCTTCGCCCGTCCTATCACGCACGCTTCTTCCCTCATGCAAGTAGGCGTTTGCCCATATGGTGGTCCCTCAATTCGCCAAACCAAAAGTCGCACTAGCCTCGTCGCGTCCCTTCATTCCCCACAAATTCCAGAGAGTAGAAAGTTGTTTGTGCAAAAGCCCGCCGCCGCCCTATAATGTGTTTTGTGTTGACTGTTCGTCTTGTGGTGATGAATGATATATCTATTCCCTTGGCTCCGCACATCTGCATCGCGCCGACGTCAACTCTTGCGCGTCAGCGTGAGCGGCGGAGTAGGGAATTCATTTTTGGTCGCCCGTTGCTCGTTGCGGAGTACGGCGTTGCAGGTAGTAGCAAAGTCGCCGATGTTAAGCTCCGCTGCACCTTGTGTTGCGTCCAGTGGGCAGATTGTTGTGAAAATGCCGCACAGAGTCTCATGTATCCTCCGAGGTCGGTTTGTACATGATTGTTGTGAGGAACTACCAACAGTCAGTATTGCGAACATTGAAAGAGTATGCCACTGCTCACCTTCCGCTTGTACCGCGTTGTACCACTCGTGGCTAACACTCCGCTTCTTATGCTACTAGTAGCCAAGTGGTTAAGCACGGTATGATTGGGCATGATGAGCACACTAGCATCGTCCTTGTGAGGAGTGGCGCCGTTCAAAATGCTCTTATTCAAGAACATGGGCAGACTCGGCGGCTGTGGAAGAGTGTTCGTCACTCTCTGAGCGCGCTGATACCGCTCGTCTTCGGGGTTCTGGTAGTTGTCTAGGTCTACTAGGAATTGTGGAATCGTGTTGGTGTACTTGGCGCGTGGGATCGTCTGCTTCGGAGCTGGCTTGGGTTTGGTCTCGGGCTCTGTTTGGGGCTCAATCTGTCGTGGTGCAGGGGTGGACGGGATCGGGATAGATGCAGACACTTCCGCTGGCTGTTTCTCGCTCTTAGTCGAGCCGTCGGTTGCTTGCAGCGTGGATGGCACGTTGGCTTCACTGTCGGATGGCTGGGCCGAATCTGCCAGCGCGCGTACAGCGGCATCTTGCTTTCCCGTAACATCGTCAGCGGGGACAGTTGTGCCGGGCATGTCAATTGGCTGAGCTGCCTCGGGTGGCTGCGTTTGTCCCTCTGGCAAGGGCGCCACGACCTCGATATAATTGACGAGAATGTTTGTCCAATCCACAGTAGTAGGGAGATCTGGCGACGTGACCATCTCCCCATCCACCAGAAATTTACAATGGTGGGTGCCCGGAGGGAGGTAGAGTCTTGCAGAAAAGCCCGGGGCGCCATCTTTGTTGCGAGGCACCTTGATTTTCTTATCCCAATTGCAAAATGTTCCTGTGACGAAAACTTTCTCGCCGCCCCCGTTCCATGCGAACTTGTATGAGACTTTGACCGAGCCATTGTTCAACCCGGAAGTGTCATATGCGTCATTGTCTCCCACATCATCGTCGTCGATTGTGGTAGAACTCCGCACAGAGGCTATGCGGGGTATGGCGCCTTCCTCGATATCATCATCTTTGATCGCAGTGATATCCTGCGGGGTGATGATGGGGGAGCCCGGCGTGTGCACCTCCTCCTCGATAGGCAGCGGCAATCTAGGCGGACGACTGTAGTTGGCAGGTGGCAGGCCATATGGGCTGGCGGAATATCCCGTTGGGATGTAGTCATCGGGTATCACATCGTCGCCGCCGACATGGTTGGCGGGTAGAACATCGACGGGCTGTGACTCTGTTGGCTCGGGCGACTCAGTGACGGGCGCGGGCGCGGCTTCCTGCGGTCGTGATGGCGGGGTCGGCGGGCGCGGTGGTGAGGCGTGGATGGGCAGTGTGTTTGACCTCGACGGCGGGCGGGCCTTGCTATCTGCCTGGCCCATGGCGGAAATGGCCGATAAGGCCGAGCGGTGGCTGTGGGCAAGATCGTCGACGGCGCGGTGGTGGTTCGACTGTGAAGCGGTGATGGATCTCGCGCGGGCGTGTGCAGCGCGCTGGGGGCAGGCCGAGACGGTGGCTCCGTGGGCGTAGTACTGCGAGGTGGAGGGCGGGTCGGAGCTACTCGAAGTCACCCAGGCTTCGGTGGGCAACGACGGCTTCTCCCTCAGTCTCCTGCTGCCCGTCCGCTGCGGCTTGGTGGTGGTGCTGCTGCTCGGCGACGTCGCGGGTGGGCCTGAAGCGCCGTCTTTGCTCTCGGCGTTGCCCATCGCTCAATGGCCTCTTATCGCTGCCTCCACGCGTCAACGGAACATGACGTCTGTGCGACTCGGGCGGGCACAGCTGGGCGATACGTGAGGGTTACACGGGGAGACAGACAGAACGAACGAGTGCGAGTGAGACGGAGCGGCAGAGCTGTGCTGCCCTCCTCCGCCGGGCACAAAGAGGCAGCACGCAGCGCAGCAAGCGACATCACCGGCGACTGTCGATCGTGCATGGGTGTGTGCCCTTGGCGAGGCGGTGCGGATAGCCTTTCCGCCAATTCATGCAAGTCATCTCCACCCCTTTCAGCCTCATCATGCGCCCATCCTCCACGCCATCACTCGCCCGCCCACCACTACGCCTCCGCTGCTGACATGGCACGAGAGTGAACGCATGAAAACGCATGAACGCGAGGGGCTGAGAGGTGAAACATGCCACCATGTCTGACCAGGCTGCATCAGACCAACTGCTTGGCGCGGCCGCCATCCTCCCCGCCCTCGCCAGCGGCGCGTACTGGCTTGTCTACTCTATTGTGATTGTCCTGAGGACCATCGCTTACGCCGTGCTGTGGCTGCTCAACCTGCTCTGGCGACCAATTGCCTTTACCCTGCAGCCTCTTCTCTACCTAGGCAATTTCTTGCTGGCATGTCTGGCTCTGCCATTCAAAGCAATAGTGAAGCTTGAGGTTGGTGTTTCGATGACTTCCAAGCACTGCCGATACTTACCACCCGCAGACTCTGTACATATACTTGGGCATCGCTGCTCTAGTCGGGGTCATTGGCGGCCTGCTCGTCAGTCTGATCGCGAGTAAAGTGACCGGCACCTTCCTCAAACCGCCTCCGATCAAACCACAGAAAGGCCGATCAGTCAAGGACTATCGTGAACAGAAACAACAGAAGAAGGTCAAAGATCAACTCCCGACTCTTCTGGTACCTCCGACCCGGCAAGTGAATGGAGTCTCTCCGCAGCGTCTCTCGCCTGGGTCACCATCACCAGGCTATCTGAGTCTGTCAGATGGCGGCCGGCGGAAGGCGGGACTCTTGAGCACTGCAATTCTGGAGGAGGAAGATTCCGAATTTTGACAGCTTTCCGACCCTCGCAGCAGGCCAATGTAGCATACCTATCAACGACAGACGCTTGCGTCAAACAGCAACGCACAATCTCGCCCACTCCATTCACAACTTCGCTGCAACCTCCTTCATCCTCTCTCCCTTGAACACAATATGCCCATACTCCGCATACCCCTCATTCCCACACCTCAAAATCACACTATGCTCCGCAAAATGCTTCGTCCCATGATACTCATGATGCGCTTCCGTCGTCGCCCAGCCCACATAAACCACATAACACCTCTCAAACTCCTTCTTCGCCCCTCTGCCCTCCACTTTCCTTCCCAAACTCCCTTTCACGCTTTCCACCTTCTCTTCCAAAATCGGTCCGCCACTACAACCCAGACACCCATCAATATACCGAACGATATGCGTCCACAACGGCCAAGCACCTTCGTCCCATGCGGCGGTTCGATTGAGATAGATTGCCGTTCCAGAGAATGGAGCTCCTCGAGCTAGAGCTTGAGAATCAGGCGTGAAATCTTGCAACGCGGCATGTCGGATTACAGGATTTTGTTTCTTATTTGCCAAAACATCAACGAGTGCAATGAAGAATCTGTAATTGTCCGAAGCGAGGAAGTCCTCATGTTGAGAGAGGGTATTGCGGACTATATCAACACAAACAAAAATCATCAGAACCAGCACATTGGAATATCTTGATCGTGAGGTTGGTGAGGGTTATTACCTATATGTACTTCAACATGTTCAGGACATTCGAGCGATTCTCCCCAGTAAATCCTTTGGAACCCGGGCGCTTCACTGCAATAATCTAGTGCGGCTTGCCATTTGGGGTCGGAGAAGAGGTGGCCGCCTCGAGAGGCGTCGTTGGGGCGGTTGTTGGTAAGGTGGATGATTTGGGTTATGGGGACTTCTTGAGGGGAGGGAGACATGGAGGGTGAAGAAGTAGTAAAAGGTGAGGCTGGTGGGTCTTGGGATTCAGATCGCGAGTGAAATGTTCGCCTGAGACTGATGAATGCTATCAGAGGCTAACAATCATTGTATTAATTATCAGGTTATGTAGAGACAGATTTGTCGATGTGGCTGATTGTGCTGATCACTCGCATCTGCAGTGGCGTGAGGGGTTAAAGATACTGTTGGTTCGCGGGGGCGTAGTGAAGGAACGATCTTCTGAGTTTCTTCCTTCTGTTGCTGTTGACTCGCAATTGGCATGTCGGGGGGAGCAATGCTAAATCCTATGCCAGGAACATTCACGCCGTGAACTACTGCTGTCTCTAAATGTTGATGCCGACCTAAGGTTGGCCATCGAACGGCGCAGTGGAAGAAAGTACAGGCTCTGGTCGGTGTTGACGTTGATCCGGTGCCGAGATTGGAAGGTAGTTTACTCTCCTTCTTGCCATCTCGCTGTTGCGTCCGCACTCCTCACTCTTATTACGAACTTTCAAGCAAGTTGTTAAGCAGCACAGTCGACTGCAAAGCTCACGAAAAGAAAGGTCATGTGCTTCACGGTCATGAAAAGAAGGAGCGAAAGTACAAGACCAAGACCAGACTGATGACTGGCATGTCCGAACTTACAGCCTGAGCATACAGTACATACATGAGTATATGCGAAGCTCAAACTGCCCAATGCAGTGTATCACGGGGAACAATGGTATTTTTGCTTTGCAATCACATACTCAAGCCGGATTCAACAAACGAACGAGGGTCTGCATCCCAGTGGTCCGCGCCAGCGTGATGGCAAGGTTCTGGCCGAATTGAGCGATACATCTTCGACACCGAGCCCGACTGTCTGTATCGCCGAGCGTGGTTGTTAATCAGGCTCGGACGTAACGCGAATGCCTAGCACATTGATTGGAACTGTGATGTAGGCTCGATGGTAAGGCCTTGCAGAGAGGGCCATATCATGCATCTTGGTGTAAGCTGACTCTCGAGCTCAATCCATTGTGCTTGTAGATACTGCTGCTTCTTCTCGGGCGACGGCTGACGCGACCGCTTGAGCGCCAAGCCTAACCCCTTGTTTCTTAGCGCGACCGCTTGAAAGCTAAGGCGACCGCTTGAAAAAACTTATCTTTTTATAATCTATACTAACTACGTACGTTTTCTTAACTAGTACTTAACTAACTGCTAGCTAGCTAATAGATAGTTATATAGCACCTCCCTTACTACCTAGTTATAGCTAGTTAGTAACTAGTCTATAGCTACTTCGTAGCCCCTATACTTTTTTAATATAGTCTAGCAATAGCTACTAGATAGTTAGTAGCTAGCTAGTAGCCCCTAGTAGCAGATACTCTAGATACCTAGATAGTCCCTAAATAGTTCTATCCTAGTTAGTAACTAGTTAAGAACTCCCTCTAATAGTAATATAGGCCGTACTAGGAAATAAGTAGCTTAGGGCCGTTCGAGAGCTAGCTATTAACTATTTAAGAGCAGTTTTAATAACTAGTTAAGTATCGTATAGGTTTAGTAGCTACCTAGTAGCTACCTTATATAAACTAAACGGATTAATATATATTCCGTTCCGGTACGGAGGCGGAGGT
>PNEN01001635.1:0-15373 GCA_002933655.1 Cercospora berteroae
GGTTGGGCTATATAGCAGCTAGAGAAAGACGGACTCGAGTTGAGCCGAAGTCTATCGATCTACAGTAAATGCCCGTTAGATAATGCCTCGCAAAGAAATTCTATAGCAGGGGGAACTCGAGCTCTACTATCGAGTCCTATAGACAAAGCGCGACTGTCTTAGATAGGATTCGATCCCGAAGAAATTCATACTATCCCCTAGAAGATCTCCTAAAAGTGTGCTATACGTAGGCCGGCACTAGGAGCTCGTCCGCCATCGATTCTACGCGATTAGCAAGAAGGCCTAATATTGGACGCGGGGATTAGCAAATCGAATTTGGATTAGTTGGATTTCTACCGCAGTTAATAATATCTCCAAATTGGCACCGATGGCTAGAGGCGCGCGCGTAGCGCACTTCAACCTAGAGGCGGACGAGTATTTTACGAGCCCTTAGGATTAGAACATTAAACGCGATGCAGGCTCGACTCTAGCACAGTCTATAGATTTAGGTTTTTAGCAGGAGCGTAGATGTAGCCGACTCCTTATCTAGGAATGAAATACATTCTGCTAGACTGCCAAAACATCTCCTAGATAAACAAGAACATCGATGCTATATGTTAAATCTAATCGACAGAGCTTGCAGGCAGGAAATTATGCAGCTTAGTCTAGGTAGCTGGTGAGCGAACACCTCGCTCGACTTATAAAGAACTGCACGAAGGAAGGCACCGTTACAATGTTATAATTCAGATTCTTTGTTATATATTCCAGGGCAAAGCCTCCTGCTGTCATCGCACTAGGTCCGTATTTGACCACTAAAGTAGGCGTTAGCCTAACTACTAGATTCATTTCGTTATCCGGACTGATTATGTTTTGCCTAAACTCCGACCCCTCTTTACATCGCTCCTTAATATGCTAGTGTAATCCCTGCTTCTTAAGTTTAGCGAAACAGAGCTGGTTGAAGTTATGCAGAAGGCAGAAGAGTGCTGCCTATTAAGCTTGAGAACTATAGGAAAGACGCGCATGCCGGACAGCCGAAATGCTTTCGGCCCCGTAGTTGCGTGCATACGTCTGCTGGCATGCGAAGTAACACATCTATAGTGGCGCGTGTCAAACCATCTACATCGCCCAGAGTTGCGGCAGGGCAGGACCCCACTTTTATGCTGTCGCTCTCATGACCACAGAGTCAGGCTGTTGTCACTCCTCGAGGGATAAAGATTGCTCTTAGTCTTCCTAAAAGCCTCGCTTTAACTCCTTAGCAGCCCCAAAACTCTGAAAACGCTAACAACTATACTACACCGAAGGCAAGCAGGAATCCATCGCTACAACATGACTGCCGCTTGTATCGTCTCGCTATTATATGGCAAGCTTGAGCAAGCACTCAAGCTGACGGACTTGGGCGCGGTCGGTAAACTGTGAGTGTTGAGTATTTTCCGGGATACACCTGCTTTACATGTTAACTATGCCTTAGATGCAACACGCTCGTTGATGATTATAACCAGCCTCCGGTTTAGGGAAACATCATCGCGCAACTCGCTTCAATTTTCGTTCGCAACAATGCCCACAAGGTTTTCGGCATTCACCTAATCCATGGCCACTTCTAGGTCCCAGACGAGAATGTACTTCTAGGCTCGACCTTCAACAACCCTAGTATTCGCTGGGCAAAGACTGTTGCCATCGACAGCCTTGACACTTCCACTGTCCATGGACACGTGTTTGTGGTGACTGACAACGGTCTTCTACCTTACGAGTTGGAGGACGGAGCGTTGCCGGATCTGTCCAGCGTCGACGAAGGCTTCCTAAGTGAATTTATTAGCTACATCATCAAGCACAAGCTCCAAAGCCTGCTCGGCCTTCAAGTTCTGGGATGTGGCGAGAGCCCAATGATTGAATTGATCCTGGACCAGGGGACAGTCATGCTCGAATCCTCCCAATCGCACGGTGTTCAGTCCACTCGCATCACTGGTTGGCGTTTCGAGTCGGTCGACGGCCGTCCACGTGTTTGTGCGGCCAATGAGACTCATTCTAAAATGACGTCTGGCAGCCACAAGGTCTTCAATGCTGGCAAGCCACTTCCGAAACTCGAGAACGTGGAAGACTTGAAGAACGCTCTGCTTGATGTCGGCGTACTGAAAACTGGATGATACCATCGAGCTCGATTTCTGGAAAACGCCTTAGCGGTTGTTACGCGTTAGGAGAAAGGATATGGCAATAGTGTGTCAGATGGAATGGCTTCAACATTGCGAACTCGAGCTTCCTGATTGTGATTTCGTTTGCAGAAATTCAGCTTCTAGTCCGCGCTCGCTAAGAATGGAAATCTCGTCTCTGCTTGGATCAAGAAGCTTTCCAACTCCAGCATTTTGTATGCCCCCTCCGTGTTATCGTTAGAGATAGGAACTGGCTCGGGCATATTGGCAAGACGGCTCGTGAATCCATGTTCAAGCAAAAATCCAAGAAGAATCGCCGATCTGATCGTGCAAACAGTCGCATCACTGAGATCTGCGTTGATCTCTGCTTTAAGTGTTTGCCAAAAGGTATCGTAGAGTGTGTCGTAGTTTGGGTACCGAGAAGCGCCATTACGAAGGTGGAATTTAGTCATCAGTTTCTCGACAGCATAGAGATTGACTCCGAAGGGTTCTAGTTTGGCTTCAGCCCAGTCGATGACACCAAGCAGGTGGCAAGTATCGGGATCAACAAGCATGTTGAAGTCGCCAAAGTCCTTGTGAGCAAGCACTATCGGTAGAGCCATTATGGATGGTAGTGCTTGCAAGCAACGCTGAATCACACTTTGGTAGCGCCGGGGCAGTGCATGCTGGAGTAAACGGAGGTCCCCTTCGTACTCTTGTTCTAGTTTGTGAAGTTGTGCTTGCTCAAGAATTTGTGGCGCCTTCCACGACAGTGCGAAGAAGCTGGACACGATTAGAACGAATCATAGTACCGGCGAGAACAATGGCTAAAAGAAAACTCACGTGGCGACGTCCTTGATCAATGTGAGGCGCGCATCGCAAATCTTTTGTGTGTCTTTAGGATAGCCATGAGCAAGAATAAAGTCGAGACGACTTATGCCTTGCATGCGAGGCATCACGTAGACCACAAGAGCCTCCCTGCCATCATTTGTATCGTCGTCTCCAATCTGGCCTTCTAATGCGACCTTGGGTGCAAATTTGCCGTAAACTTGACGTGCAAGCTCCATTGTCTTCAAAGGCAGAGCTACCGACTTCAGGCGGAATTGAATGACTGAGCCGAGAGTGGTGCCGCCGTAGACTGTGTAACTGCAGGCGCCTTGTGTAGGCACAAGTTGCAATCCGCTAGTGACGATCTCTTTGGCGCGGAGGTCGCAAGCATCTCGAGTCACTGTCGTCTTAGTGAAGAAGGCTGCGACGTCTCGCTCAACATCATAATTCTGATCGCTCATAGCAATAAGGCGATGTTGATTGAGATGCGAAATCATCCACAAGCATTCGAAGGGGGTCAGTGGAGAGCAACCATGAAGCAGACTTGGACACGTTGTGATGAGACTGATTGATTGCTGTTACTACGTGGGAATGACAGAAAGAATTATCGAGTGCCAAGCAACGCACCGGCCGGCTATCCCGCCGCAGGCATCAGCTCTTGGGCAGTCGGTCAAGAACGTAGAGTTCATGGCGATGTCACGGAATGCTTGCCATTGCCAAGTCTTCCCTAAAGAGGTTCGCACAATTCAGCTAACAAGATTTCGGATTCATAGACTGTGATACGTAAAAGGTGCATCGGATCTGAAAGTCTACAGCGAACCTCAATATCAATCTATGTTTACTCTTCGCTATAGGTTTTCCGGCCGTGGTTATCGGATGCTGTGTCTATCTTTCGGAACATCCTTCGGTAAGCACTCGCAACCGGCAGAGTGGTATCGCTCGGAGTCGCAATCGGAAGCGAATTCAGGCTGAGCTACTAACGCTCGCGTATCTATTGTAACAGAAAAATTGAGGTTAGAGAGATACCCATCCCATGTGCAGATCCCTGGTAGTCCGTCGCAAGATTCGAATCACCTTCCAGATCATGGACGAGCTGCAACCCCGTCGCAGAAAGTAATGGCTGTCACGTTTCAAGATGAAATCACCGTTCACAAGGTAGATGAGCATTTTCGACTCCGTCTGTGATATGATTGGTGAAGACAACATTGCGGTCGTCTTGCTAGCGTTTTTGTAGAGCAGGTCCATTGCATTCACTGCCATCAGCTTTTTCTTCTTGTCTTGCTGATTGATGCACACCTTGTCGATCCGAAACATCTCCTATCCAGCAGATACAAGATAATTTACCATTCGGTCGAGTATGCCATTCCAAATCTTTACTTTTTTGTGGTGTCCCATTAGACCATGCTGGACCGAGTATTTTCCAGAAATGGTGCTTTTATAAGCTGGAGCTTTCCAGGTCCATAAGATGGCTACGAATGGTTATTCCCAATCCCGATTACGAATGTATCGAAACTTGCTGGGAGAGGTACTCTGGTACAGCAGACAAAGCGGATTGGTCACCCAAGCATGTGCCTTTTCCACATTCTGTGCATATTTCTGGAGATGCGCGAGGGCGAATGATGAAGGCTTGCAAATACGCGAGCTTCTGTGGAGCCGTTGCAGCCCTCAGGCAGATACCCGATCCACACTATCTGCTTTCTTCTGTGGTGCATAAAGATTTGCTGCTGACAACAATCGCACTGCCACAGACCAGATCATTATGCCCTCCTCTCGAGATAAGGAAGAAGGGCCAATTGGGAACAATGGCGCTGGTTTGGACGAACAACAGCCTCACCATAACATCAGACGCGCGCTTGGCATAGGGTACATGCAAATTGGAACCGGCTCAACATCCGAAAGCGCAGCACGACTCCAAGCGATACTTGACGATGACTCTGGATACGCAGGAAGTGCAGATGGGCTCTTGCAGAATCCATGGCATCCGGGTCTCTCACATGACTGCTTCACGCCCACATGCCTGGATCTCGACGGCGCTCTCCGTCCCGAGAATGATGCCTCCGCTCTTGAGCTGGCTGGAGGAGATGATTTTGACCTATGTTACTTCCTCGTTCGAGCTCTGCTTAGGAGCACGGTCAGCGTAAGATTTGAGGTGGCGCGAAATCATAGCGCGAAAAGGCACAATGGCGAAAGGGGGTCTGATGTTCACGAGAATGTCACGCTGGATCTGTGTCGAGACGTTCTGCGTGTTGTGAGGTTGTGTGTATTGCTGGCTAATGTACCGTTCGCTACTGGTGCCTGTCAGAAATACTAATGTAATCTGCACGCTTTCTGCTTCATGACCAGCATTCTCGCCAATACGGAAGGGTCAGCAGTTGACAATTTGTCAGCCGACCTATGAAATCGGTATGCATCCCTCGAAACAGCATTTACATCGCTGGTCAGCCCAACTTTTGGCTCAGGCATTCGCTGAATCTCCAGGAAACGAAGAGTATATCACCGTGCGCCCAAAACGGGTAGCATCGCACGGCACCATCAACTACCGGAGCCTGCATGGAGGCACGCAGACCCTGCATGCGACAAAGTCTAAGTCAGCGGGAGAAAAGAGGTTGGGATATAGCAGAAGAGCCTGGGGAGAGTGTACAACAAATGACTGCTGCGGCTGGTGGCAACACACCACAGAGGCAACTCCTAGCCCAGATGAAGCAAGCAGAAGAACGAGTTAAACAGGCAGAAAGGCGAGCGGAACATGCAGAAGAGAAATTGACACAACTGGAGGAAATAGTTGCGAATGTACCAACAATCGAACAAATTGAAACTATGATACGAGAGCAAGTAGCAGCGAGCATTCAGGAACAACTAGCTAATGTAGGCGTGCCTACTAATGGAAGCCGCTCATACGCGGACGTAGCACGCACCAACCCGGACAGTCAACCACGCCACGTCCGCAGTCTGACTACGAGCACAACCCCTTCAGCTTTCACAAATTCACTCTACTGCACGATAGACATCTCGCGAGCCGACGAGGCCGAGAAAGCGAAGACCCACACCGGCGTGGTCCGGAAGTGTGTCGAGAGAGATTTCATGCTAAGACAGCTATACCGTGGATCATTCTTATGTATTGTGTCCCTTAGCTTAGCGCCCGCGATCTTGTTCAAAAGACTAACTTACGCACTCGACCGCCGATTGTGTCTCCGTGTTGTATGTAGACATGTAGGGCTTTGGCTAGACTCATGACTTCACAACATACAGCACCCTCTTGCCTCCGCTCTTGCTGGGTAGCGACGTTATGATCTGGAAGAGCACTCCATTATATGGCCCGGGCATCGTCTGGTCGCTCAACACTGGCTTGATCGGCTGCGATATTACGCACCTCGTCTCGCTTATGTAGCAGTACCTGATGGCGTTGCACCACCTCGTTCCTTTCCGGTACGCAACGTGTGGCACCATCTTGTACAACTCGTCGTCGATGAATAATGTCTCAGACGTGCTCTGGTCTATCAAGGGGAACGTGATCTTGATCTTGATGCCATTGCAGTCCGATTCCACGTACCTGCTTAGGTAGTCGGTCTTGCTTGTATTCGCGCTTGCGGCTCTGTTCTTGTTGTCGTTCGATAGCAGTAGTAAATGGCTTGGCATGAATTCGTCTGTGCAGGGAACAAATCTCCCGTGTTTGGTCACGATTAGGGTAACGTGCATGGTTCTGAACACCCACGCATTGGGAGAGTGGTTCCTGAGTACACCATACGCCCTAGCCGAGCCTACGTTGTAGTCCATAATAGTAGTTAGACAGCTGCCCATGGCCGTGAACTTGTAACCCAGTTTCATCTTGTCCATTAGCCAGCGCCGATTAGGGACGATGTATTTGAATATACTCGTGTATATTCCCATGTCCTTCGATGGAACTATATCCTTGCAAGTGAGGCGGACGTTCAACACGTCGAGTGGCGAGAGCTAGTACATAATCTTATCTCTAATTGGCCCTAGCCTCATAACGGATAGAATGTTCGCGTTGGTTGTCATATTCGTGTCACATTCGAGCACTGCAAAATGCTTCCTCAAATGCTTATTTTTTTTAGAGCGGAAAGTGGTGCACGAGACCGCGAAGCCAGGAGCTAACATTGCAGGATTGCGAAATGGAGTAGCTACCTTAAACAGTCCCTGAGCGATGCGGTGTGCAACACGAAGGCTCGCTTCGGTGGATTTCTCGTCAGTCTATGCATTTTGAGCTATACGCTAATGCACAATTGCAGTAGCTCGTCCGATATGTAGCTACACGAAGCAGACTCACTGCTAGAACGCTAAAATTTATGCCAATGAGGAGTCTTGAGCAGGTTGTGGCGGGAATGGCGGCTACGAGATTACAAGTAGCACGATGTCAGTGTCTAGGCGCTAATGGCATCAGTCCTATTCGTGGTAGCGACGTCCCTGCGTGCAAGGATGCAATGCGAGGCACTCTGGGTAAGCATACGCCTGCAATCCAGGATCCTGTAAGCGCTCGCGTAATTCTTCAAGACCCGCTTTACATGCTTGGTCAGAGAGACCAGGACAGGGAGGCAGGGATCGGCTTTCACTCATCAAGCGTGGAGCGCGTTCCGCTTGCAAAGACCTCTCAAACTGGCAGGTTACCTTGAATGATCCAAGCTAATCAGAGGCGATTCTTTGCTTTGTGGTCAAACACCATTCGGAGGCTTCGCACAAGCTAGCACCCCAATTTGGTCCGTCTTGCATAATATTGTTGATCAGAAGGAAACAGTGCTGAAGTTGCGAATCAGGTTGTCACTCGATGGCGCCAGTGCCGTGGATGCACGTGAGCAATCAATCGCTACGATATAAGGGGGATATGCAGACTGTGACGCAGATATCTGTCCTCAGCGGCATAATTGTGTACAACGCAGATGCTTCTGGGTAATGCTCTTTGTTGCCTGGAGTACAGCCACTGGAATCGTGAGGAGTTCCTGCGTACGCCGGGATTGTCACTAGTACGTTTGCCATCGCGACAGAACTTTCTAGCGATATTCCTTTTGCTAACGACCATTGAAAACAAGCAAACTACGAATATGGACGTTGCCAAACCCATGCTGACGCAACATTTCTCGGCCCCGATGAGCAGGAAATTCCGCCACAATCATCACATGAATACGATCGGCAGGAACACCTGCCTTATGCAGAAGCATCAACATGGCTGAGAGTGTATTACCCGTAGCCAGCACATCATCGACCACAAGCACCGAGGCCTCACTATAAATTGCGTCCTTATTAATTTCGATCGTCCTCTTGGATGTCCTTAGTGATCCCGATACTACTTGAGAGGAGACATGCGATCGATATTGTGAAACGGCAAGTGTAGGCGGTGGTAGCTTCCCGGCATGACGGATCAAAGCCAAACTT
Source organism: Cercospora berteroae (assembly GCA_002933655.1). NCBI lineage: Eukaryota > Fungi > Ascomycota > Dothideomycetes > Mycosphaerellales > Mycosphaerellaceae > Cercospora > Cercospora berteroae. Next base: position 8,319 of record PNEN01001635.1, read on the forward strand.
GCGTTCGCTCGATCAGCCAGAGCTGCACCAAACACGAAGCCACCGGCTTCGCAGCAAGCTACTACATTCACCTTGGTCCAATCACCGGTGAAATGAGTTTGCAGCAGAGATGTGCAAAGTTTTAGCCCACCTGGCTGTTGGGCAATATCGAGCACATGGCGGAAGTCGATGCCGGGGACTGGAAACTCATTCACCAGGCGGACCATCTGAGCGAGTCGTTGCAAATCATCGTGGAAAAGAGGAAGAAGACGCTTCTTAGCGAAATCCAGGGCGCTCTCGGATCCCTTGATATCGTTGTCAAAGACAAAGTCAGGGCAGCATTCCGGAGTTCTCGAATACGGTGCGCCATTTTCGACAGTGAATTTCTGCTGATCGTCGCTCAAGTGACAACAAGGCTCGGAAGCACGCACGCGAACTTCAAGCAGCATGCTTCCAGGCACTAAATGCGCAAACGTCGCTACAGGCGATCGATCTCTCATGCCTGTGATCAGGAGCACATCTACGTCTGCAGCGCCAAGTACGACGCCTAGGAAGTGCTCCTGAGGAAGTGCTGGTCTTTCGCGTACTCGGCTTTTGAAAAAGGCCGTCAGACCTGGCCGGTGTTCCTCTTTGTAGGCACGATCGCAGAACAGGCGGTCTAGGTCCGCCCCTGTGCTCGCCGCATACTCTCGCTTGGTCGCCTCGCTGATACTGACCACACGCGCAGTGAGGCTAGTGGCGGTGAGTAGTAAAGAGTGCCACACTTTCGCACAATAATCCTTGCCGGCGCCGCTTTCTCCTGTCACAAGAATGATGGCTTTATGAGCCGCTCGCATACTTGGGAGCGGGCAAGCATAAGCCAGTATCTTGTGCGGGTCTAAGCTTTGTTTCAAATGGGCCAGCCGTGGACCATTGGGCCCAAAAGCCTGAGCCGCTAGCGGGGCGTCCCGCAAGTCTCGACCCAGATCGGCACTGTACGCGCCGCATGCGAAGGGCAGCAAGTCGGCAGCAACGCTATAGACCCAATCTACAGCCTTCCGCGCATTGCATTCATCCGTATCACGCGGCCAGACCGCGGTCACTATACAGGCGAAGCCCCAGTCGCGACACCCGAAGGAAGTAACATCAGCCGCCACAGCTGCAATGGCCCCCCCTCCTTGCATGATGTGCAGATAGCAAAGAGGGGTGGGACGAGCCCGAATGGCTGCTTCGAAGGCATCCGTCAGTTCTTGCTGCGCGAGGTGTTTGAGAAACAAACATCGCTTGAAGGATGAAGTCTTGCCGCTCGCGTGCCCACCATGCATGGTGGACATGTACATGTCGGTCTCCAACAGTCCGAGGCAGTCTACCACAACAGATCTTTCCTCGCGCCCTAGAATTGAGCGCAAGAGTACCGTCGGTTCGCTTGGTGCCCGAGAAGTGAGCTTCGTGGTAGCGAACTCGTATAAAATGACTCCCAGATTGAGCCGATCGCCGGCCCAATACAGGTAGACATCTGCTGAAGACGAGGAAGGAAGTCTCCGTGCAATGGATTCCTGGAATTCGCGAAACCTGTGCCTGGCCTCAATGCCGTTGTCTAGCGGCACAGCCCAATTTCGGACCGAGTACCATCCTGCGGTATAGGCCTTGAAGGTCACGCTAACCACGACGCCAAAATTGGTTCCGGCCCCCTTCAATGCCCACAAGAGATCCTCCTCGTTCTCTGGACGAACGGCAGTGCTTGGGCGATGTCCGGATGGAACGAAGCCCACACAAAGGAGCTCACCCGAGTCGACGCTCACTACCACAGCTCCAAGGATAGAATCGCACGCGAGTCCGTGTAGTCTGGAAAGATGTCCGATGCCACCTTGCAGCCATAAACCCGCTCCAACGCTTGGTCGAGATCCGAGAGGTACTGTTAGTCCCTTCGCCGCCGTTTTGCGTATGATGTCGCCTATCTTGCAGCCCGCCCCTGCGACAACTATCGCATCAGGACCAGAATTGGATCGTTCTGTACCGGCCACGGGCGCGATCACGCTTAGTTGCGTAAACATATCCATGTCGACAGCAACGGTATTGCGCCAGAGGCAGTGGCCGCTATGACCTCCACCAAGTACAGTCAGGCTGTGCCCATATTTCAAAGCCCACCGAACACAACGTTGGATGTGATGGATCTCTGTTGGTCGAACAATTGAGGCGGGATGACGAAGTCTTGCCTCTCTGTTCTTGACCATCCTCTCCTCCTTTGTCAGTGGCATTTGATCTAACAGCTCCGGCAACGAGACTGCATTCCGATCAAAGACCAGCATGACTGAGGGTGAGCTGAACGAAAGATATCCCTGGTGAGGTCCCTGCCCCATGGCACGGCATATTTTGCGCCATTCCGTGCGCACACGTTTATCAACGGCCACATCTAGCAGAGTGTAACCAGCGACAAAACGTGCGAAATGATCCAATACGCCGTCACGATCCAGCACACGAAGGGATCCCGTGGGAAAAGACGCCGTTTGATGGCAGACCAAGCCTTCGAAGTGCCTAGCATTATCGCGATGAAAGACAGCCACAGTACCACGCCCTTCCTCGGCCAACAGCTGAATGGCTCGTCGGATATAATTGTGTGTGGGATGCAGGCCGTACATGCTGTGACAAAAAAGTACGATGTCGAACTTTTCGTCCACACTATGCGTGCCGGCATTGGTCTCTGTCATCTCTTCGGCATCCAGGGTGAAGCGGCTTCTATATATGCTGGGCCTGCTGGTCAAGTAAGGGAATGGCGCGTGCTCTTTTTGATCAGGAGAGCACCATTCTTCCAATTGTGAAGCGAACTGGATATTCGGCTCGAACGAGGTGTATCTCCGAATCTTTGCTCTCAAGTCATTTGCTAGTAATCCAAGTATACTTCGTGGTCCTGGTCCGATCTCCAACACGGAAACAGTGCGATGCAAGTTGAATCGGCGGGTGAAGAGCTGAGATAGCTGAGGTATGACAAAATCCCGATACGTGGTCCAGCCAGCGTCTTGTGTAAAGACTCGGAATCCCTCTCCGTACTGCACATCGGTCAAGGGAGATTTTGTATGCGGAGAAGCCGTTTCTGTTAAGCTCTTCTTTAAGGAGTCTAGAGTGGCCATCCCCGCTCATGAAAGAACCGTGAAAGTTTCCTGCTTTGGCTGCTCCGAAATTGCTTCTGCGGGGACCTCAGATCAAATTCTGGAGAAATTGAGACAGTCACAATTTCGTTGGAAGCCACTTGATCTCGACCTCAAGATATCGAAAATGCGGTTGGCGAAGGAGTGTTATGAGCGAATTGCGCAACTATGAAAGCGGGGCGGGAGACGCACAAGCAATGCTATCACGATTTCATCCCGAGTCTGTGCAAATGAGGGCATTGCTTAGGGTTGCACCAATATTCCGCTTGGTTTCTCACAGGCCAGGGACGACCGGTGAGAATGCTGAATGATCTTAATGGGTCGCACTGCTTATGCGTGGAGCACGACTTTGTGACGACGTCTCTGTCGATCTGCTACTGTTCCAGCTGCCACGTATTGATGCCGCTCGCGATGCGCATGACACAGTGGGAACTTTCTATAATAGGTTGCCTTGACAGCATGCATAGAATGCGTTATGGCAGCATAGGAAGGGTGCGACGGACCAAACGCCGCTAGAAGCCTGATATGAGATCTTGAAGCTTGCTCTAGAAGACACTCGAATGCATGCGTTGGCCGTGAAGGATGACATCCTGGGTCTATTGGACGTAGGTCCTTGAAATCCAATCAGTAGAGCGCTTAGGAATCCAAACTCTGGTGAAGCTAGAGGGGTTCCCTTTTTCGTACAAAGGCTTCTGTTAGGGCATCTACTGTTATGCGGAACGCAGCTCGTACATCCATTACCAGCGATACATCAACGCCGGGCCAAACGCAAATTACGACGCCTCGCCAGATCATCAGCCTTTGCCTTACTGCCTTTTCGATCCATGAACATGCAAAGAAATAGTCCCACTCTCACAGAACGGCAGGAAGTGGCAAAAAATAAAGCCTGCATTTCGGCAGAGAGTGAGTCACAGCAGCGAGCAGGATCGTTGCGCCAATACTTGGCCACCACAACCTCTAACGGTAAGCGATCTTCAATAAAATCAAGAAATTGTTATCCTCTGACTGTTCTCGCAATAAGGAGATTCACTGCAGTTGTCACAGGACGGGACATTTCCCAGTGAGCTGGAAATCGCCGAAGCTGTCAAGACGATCTTGAAAGGTGTCGGCGAGAACCCCAACCGCGAGGGACTGTTGAACACTCCCGTACGATTTATGCGCGCCATGCAGTTCTTCACTCAGGGCTACAGCATGGATTTGGAGACCGTAGCTCAGGACGCCGTGTTTGATGTCGATTACAGTGATCTCATCCTCGTCAAAGACATTGAAGTTTCCAGCTTGTGTGAGCACCATTTGCTGCCCTTCACAGGCAAAGCTCACATAGGCTACATCAGCAAAGGTCGGGTGCTTGGTATATCGAAGTTATCGCGCATTGTGCAGATCTACGCCCGGCGGCTTCAAGTCCAAGAGCGTCTCACGCAAGAAATAGCACAAGCTGTCGAGCACGTGGTAAAGCCTGAGGGCGTCTGCGTCGTGATAATCTGTTCGCACATGTGTATGTCGATGCGAGGAGTTCAGGAAGCAAATGCTGCCACTGTGACGCAGTGCACGATTGGGGCGTTCCGGGAAGATTCCCGCATGATAACTAGGTTCAACAGTTTAGTGGGCACGTCGCCATGACAGAAAGACGCGCACTGGCATACAGGCTGGTTATGTAGCTCGGGCGAGGGGTTCTCCCAGGCGTCCATAACTGTCCACAGCTATAGCACCCTACCCCGATCATGTCGCTGAAGTCCTTTTCAGTCGAACACCACATCGGATTCCAGGTCCTCTTTCTCTCAAATGCGGTTCTTGACGCAGTCTTTCGCAAGAACAAACAAAACGACGACGACACTGCAGAGAATATTTCTGATGACGAGCATCGCACATCTCTCATTGGACTCCTCGACTTCCGACCCCGAATAGACGTTGGAACCGGCCGGGATGTGCGTATTCGTGGCTACTTTAGAGCTTTGTATATATCAGAAGGACGCAACGGGAACTTTCAGTTCGCTAGAGAAAAATTGCGCGTCGCGGTCGATGACTTCTTCCACCTGCTTGATAATCCGGGCCTCATCTGCCATGTCACAACGACAGCTCTTCCATCGTACGCCGCAGACATAACCATGCTCGACCTGGTAGCGACATCTGATGCCGAGATATGTAGTCCGTGCTTGCCAAACATGGGTTCACGAGCATTGAATGACAAATGGGACTGACTGACTGACTAACTGACTGAGTTTCATTACGCCCGGCGCCAAGCACCTACAAGGCTCACTGCGTTAGAGATATTATATAATCACATTGCTTCCCCAAAAATACTTCCTGAATTCCTAATAGCCCGTGTGGGTGTCATTGATAAAAGAACTCCACGCGCTCAGCCATGGGCTTTGCACTACGTCACGTGGTTCAGATCAGATTTCTGTTGGACAAGTGCTCCCGCACGAAATGGACTGTCAATCAAGGTCGCTCGCGACCGTCCCCTCGGCACCAGTCACCCCGGGGATATACGGATCTTCCACGATCTCGAATCCACAGCTCTTTGATCGCTGCTGAGGTACGCGAGGAATTTCGTTCTTGAGTGACGAGAGGGTTGGTTTCGCCTGAGCACTTGTTCTCGCGGCCCGTTATGTGGGAGCAGATATTCCGGTCATGTATGATGTTCACAGGTACGATGAAAACAGGAGCTAAGTTGTATCAGATTGATTCTAGGAGTGATCACAAGAGGAGGAAACATGACGAGCTCTAGATCATAGCAAGTACAACACGACATATGGCAATTTCGACGATGCCCAAAATTCGGCATGTTGACATGCTCCTCAAACATCTAACCAGTTCACGATCCTGCTTTACAACACAAAAATCGCAAGGACAGAGTCAAGTTGACCTCGGTCGATCACGGGTGCTGTCGGTGGCATCTCACGAGACTCACCAATAGAGCTATTAATGGAGGAAGTTCGAATGCTCTGCGGGTGGCTCTCCAGACTTCAGCTTGACCTCTTCCTTGTGCTAAGGAAGGGCTATTCGGCAACTCCACGATCTGGCTGTAGCGAAATTTTGAAAAAGGTTCCGTCCTGATGTGGTAAGACCCTGGCCTGTAGTCCTGTCTCCTCGTTGCGGCAGACATGGACAGAGAATAGGAGAGCACCGTCTCTGATACTTCGCTGGAGTATTCTTGCGAACAAATATGAGGCATGGCCATTACGCTTCAGCACTGGCAGGTCGTAGTTCAGTATCAGTCGAAAGCTGATTCGTACGTCATCGCAAAGGTTTTCAGCTGGATTGAGAGCCCCATTCACGAAGTCTCTACCCTTTGCAGCGTCGAATGCTTTCGAGGCCTTTTTTGACTCTGGTACTGTTTGTAGCTGACATTGGACGCAAGTAGCGTACGCAATGCCACCTCGGAGCCCTTCTTTAATAACGCCGTTGATATCAGGTAGGAACCTGCTCGAAAACTCAAGTACGACCAGTCTTTCGCAGAGGCAACAGATTGCTACCAGGTGAGATCTCATTTGATCAAGCAACCCAGATCTGGCCTTTCTTGCTGGATGTCGATCATTCCGTAGAAATGGAAACGCCGGCCCTTTCATCCAGCCAGTCCCGTCATCTGGAATATCTGCGGTAGCCCGCAAAGCATCCCCCAATGCTACAGAGTCTTCTGTACAAGAGTTCCAGCATGCTGTTCTGTCGGATACGATGTGGAGAGGCCGTCTGTTATTTGCGCTTGAACGTGATCTTGTGGCTGCAAGTATGCTCATTCCTCCGTCCCGGCCAACTCGTGTGCGAGTCCTCATTTCCAGAGCCGTTCCGCCCAAATTACATACCTCGCCGGCATCTGTGAGAAAGAGGGTTGCTGCCGGGGAGAATAGCAAGCTCTCCCCAACACCTAGTTCCATAATCTGTTCGAACATCGTCTGCCGCTCTGCAGCATTAGAACCTAGAGCTGAAGCTGCTCCCAAGTGATTTCGAATA
>PNEN01001636.1:0-15880 GCA_002933655.1 Cercospora berteroae
TCCGTAGTTCGTTCCTAAGTCAATCAACATTGCAGTCACTATCTCTCGTGTCACGGTGCAAACCCGGTGCAAGATGATGGGACAGCGAGAGCCCTGGCCACAAAACTACTCCGCAAAATGCCTGTATTGCGTACTTCAAGAATCTCCGGAGCTCTGTTCCCTGAGATTTTGCGCGAGATCACCACAAGCCATGAACACAGTCTCCGGAAGCTCACACTTATGCCATATGGTGAGGACTGGGAGCTGGAAGTTTTGGACAGCAGCAGCATACAAGATCTGCATTTCTCAAACCTACAAGAACTCTCAATTCCCGTTCAACGAACACTTGGCTCCGAGTCGGAACGACATACTGATCGTACCATTGCTAAGAACTTTCCCCGTCTAGGAATTGTCCGGCTCCTCCTAGACTGTAGCCATCACGGCCGGGACTACGTCCCACGACCTGGCAATGAAGTGCAGGGTTTCCACAAGAGGTACTCATTCACCGATCCTCGCGACGATCAGCCAGCGCCAATCTCGTACATATTGCTCGACCATGCTGTTGACGCCGACTTGGTTTCGAGTGTCTTTCATTACATTAACCGCCATCGACCATCAGGCTCCTTTTCCTCTCAACGACTTGAGCTTCGCGTATCAAATGATGATGGGATCATATACCCTGGCGACCTAGGTGATGTGTGTGAGGATGTGTTGGGCAAGTCTTACGCGTGCCATTGGAAGACACCGGGAGAGAGACAGAGAGGGGTGGTAACTGAACAGATAGATGCGTGGGAAATGATGAAGATTGAGAGTTTTGACTTCGAAGATGAATTCAGAGCAGCGTATCGATCACTCTGGCCCTTTGAGGATGGACAAGATTGGAGGGAGTGCTGGAAGAGTGTCCCGTTACGAGACTCTGATGACTTGTTGTGAACAAATGACCAAGATCTACCAATCCGGCACCAACTCATTAACATATCTCGAACTCCCCCTCTTCGCCGCCCTCGCCGCCTCCGCACCCACAACAGGCAACCTCTCCATCCCCTCTCCCCCATCCGCATCCCCACTCCCTTCCCCATCATCCGTCCCCTTCTTCTTCCCTCCCTTTTTCTTCCCCATCCCCTCAGGCACCAACTTCGGATCCAACAACCCCGCCTGCACCAAAACACTCGCCTGATCCCAATAAACATGCTCCGACTCCAATTTCGTCCCCACCACATGAAAAATCGAAACAACCACAATTTCAATTTTCCGATTCGTCGCCGGAACTCCAGGTAAAAGCCACGTAATCGGAGAAGTATGAGCGAAAGATAAGAAAATTTCATCAACGATGCGGGAAGTTCCGATTGTGCGGGAGAGGAGTTTGATCGTTGGTGCATTTGATTTCTTATCGTTGGAGGGGTTTTGATGAAGAGGTAAAGGATCGAAGAATTCAGAATAGAATTCTGAAATTTCGTGACTGCCGATCCCGCCGGTGAGGGTCGGGGCGTGGATGACGTGAGCTGTTTCGCGGGTTTGAGAGAGGAGTTTGGAAGTATTGTTTGTCTGGAGGTAAGAAATATGATGGTCGCGGACAGCTTCGATATCGGGTTCGATGCGGAAGCCTTTGCGGATTGTTTTGAGGCTTCGTTCAAAGGCGAGTTGGGCTGCTATGGGGTCGTATTCTTCGAGATCGGATTCTGCGAAACCGGAGTCGCAGCCGGTGTAAGTGTAAGTTTTGAAGGCGATGTTGAGACGTTCGCCGAGGCCGATGCCTGGGTCGATGCGCTTTTTGACGAAGTTGCGTTTTCCTTGGATGCCCAACACTTCGTGGTGCTTTTCGACGGAGATCTCGTTGCCTGCTAGGTGGACGAGGACTTGGATGCTGTTTGGGTATTTGGTGTGGACGGAGGGGATTATGTTTGGGTAGTATGCCACGATGGCTACGAGCTTGGGATGATTTGGTTTCGTGTGGCCTTGGAGCGCGAGATTTGCTGCGGTGCCATATGCTGTGGATTGTTAATACCAGCCAAGCATTGCGGACTAGGCTTCGCCATACCTACAATAGCATACTGCTCACTGACTCCGAAGTTATCACCCACAGTATGCAGCCGCTTAATGAAGTCCTCGCCGCCATTCAGCAAAGGCACATATGCGCAATGGAATCCTTCATCCATCCAGGCCTGAAGAATCTCTTCATCGAAGTCTTCTGTCTCGGCGCATATCGCGAGATGCGCAATCTTGGTCTTGTTCAGAGAATTGAAGAAAGAGCGGTCTTGTGAGTTGAACCATGGTGTATTGAAAGCTGCCATGTTGAAAGCCGGAGCTTGATGAAATGGAAAGTCGTGCAATGTGAAGAAGAACCTACCAGGTGAAGTGTGAAAGAAAGCCTACCTCATGCAGCAGCAAGGGTTGCAACCAAGTCCCACAGAAACCGGATTGTCGTCGGAATCTCGTGATGGTGGTGATGGAGCAGATGAAGTGGGAACGCAATGTGATGTCAGTTGGCAGGGATCTTGCTGAATCTCTTGGCAGGTACGTGACCAGACATGAACAACGTGTATTTCTCAATGCCAATCGCAGAACAAGAGCTGTGGTGGAGGTAAGTGCGAATGCCAGTGAATCTCGTTTGTAAATCTCAGTCGCATGCTGAGGTTCGCAGGACGTTCATGTGCATTGCAACATCCATCGCTGGCGGGGGTATCTCTCTATATTCATTAATCATAAGCCGTAGGTCGTCCTCCAATTACCGTTGGGAATGCGTCGACAGCGTGATAGTCTGCAATATCATCTCAGTCACTCAGTCCCATCTCAAAACGTCAGCACTGGTCAGGCCAGTCGGTCGTGATGGCTCCGCCCGATTCTGTCTGTGGTCCTTGACATTAGCCAACATTTGAGGCTTTGCACTTCCACAGATGCCACAGCGACCGACATCGCCAGCATTGATGTATAAACTGTCTTTGCACGCGTCTGATTTGCAAGCCCAATTGTTCGGCATCAGCCGAGGACAAAGAACATGGGCGCATGCTACACATGTAGGCGAGTTGAGTTCGTTCTCCAAAGAGCATATTTGGCAGATCACTGCGCCGGCAGGAGTTGAGATGGCAGGACCGTGCTCTAGGGCTGTTGCTGTAGCTTTCGGAATAGAAGACGGCACATCGTTCAGATCTTGCGATGCGTCACCGATTTTGGATGATTCTTGATGCGATTCCAGATTTGAGGCGCTGGCTGTGGTAGGCTGGTGCGAGGACTGTTCAGCAGTGCTCTCGACCTTGCTAGCCGAGCTTGACTTGACATCTTCAGTCTCATCCTCAGTCTCTGATTCTGAACCAGCGGGTGGGTCCACAGAACGGCCATTGGTGAGCCTCGATGGGGCCTTGGCATTGCTGCCACTGGAGGTCGCAGGACCTTTCGTGGAGGCCATGAGAGAATTGTCTTCCGCCTCGCTTTCCGTTTCAGAATCTTCGTGTATGTCCTGCATTGTGACATGCTGGGGCTGTGACTTCTTGCTGGAAGCTCGTCCTGGTCCACGACTGAGCATTCTAAGCTCATCCATTTCTCTGCCGGCTCCTTCCTCGTCGTCTTCGCCATCACCGCATACTTTGACCATATCGCGTCCATGCTCATCTTTGATCACGATGGCGTTGTCTCGTGAGCCTCCCGTTGATCCGTCTTCCCATTCGGATTCTGTCTCGCTGTCCAGATCGGCGCCGGGCTCCGGTGTCTTCTCTGGAGTTTGCTGCTTTAAAGCGTCAAATCTTGCAAGAGCAGCATTCGCTCGCAATTCTCTGCCACGCTTGCTGTTGGCCACCCTGGGCTTGCCTGCACCTCGCTTTCCGCCATTCATTGTCTCCAGAGCGCCTCTCGTCAACTCATCGTCTCCAAGTACCTCGCTCTTCATGCTGACCCCATGCTTGCCGAGCTTCTTCTGTATCCGCTTTTGCTGCCTCTCGGCATAGCTCAGCTGCTGCCCATCCTCTTGCCCCTGCTGTGTACCTCTCTTTCTCTTCCTTCCTCTACGTCTATAGGTGCCACCACACAGGTGCTCGGGGATTTGTGTATTGTCTGGGGGCTGTGCGTGTATGAATGCGCCATTTTGCAGGCCTCGGCCACGACCCCACATGCCTTCGCCTTCGTACGCCTTCTGCCACAGCCCTTCCATCTCCTTCGCGTACTCATTGCGAACAGCCCAGAAGAACTTGCTGTGATTCATCTGCTTGCAATGCGCCAGCTCATGCATCATGACCATCTGGACGAACTTGAAGCTCAGCCATCGTCCTTGCTTATCCTTTAGCACCAATTGGATGACCTCGCCGGCATTGAAGTTGCGACCAAGGAACTCGGGATTCGGAGGATACTCTTCAAGGGCCATGACGGTGATGTAGTGCTTCTTCATGACAGGATAACATTGTGCTGCGATGCGGGCCAGGAACTCCTCGGCCACGGCCTTATCGGCTCCTGTAGAGACCGTCTTGATGAAGTTGATGTTGGCATTTGGGCGTTGGGTGCGCTCGTTCAGGCGCTCGAAGCCGAGAGGCATACCGTCGAGCCTGAGTCTCCGCCGGGCATGTGCTAGTAGTTGTGTGAAGGTTGCCACCAATGTTGTGGACTGTGCACGCGTGAAGAGACGCGAACCCTTGTCCCACGCGCTGACATCCCTTCCCACTCCTTCTCTCTTCGTCTCTTTCTTCACATCTCGGCCGACACTGCGTTGTCATCTCTTCACAAGACAGAAACATCTGCTGCGTCGACGAGACACAATGCCACGTCGATGGACATTGCTCACTGCTGACAATTGCGCGTCGGTCGGACGGTGCGGCAGGCGTGGTGGGAGGAATGAACGACGCTATCGCCTTCTCCACTCACGCAAGCGCGAATCACGAGTCTCTGACGTTTTCCAATGGAGAGGCGCCGCTCCGCCCGCGATTTCCTACTCTCACTGCCGTAATGCCGTGGAGCTATCGGATTTTTGTAATGTCGATATGCCACATTTCTAATCCTCAATCCGAGGCAACGCGTGAGTACAGGTTCCTTTTGATCCAACGTCCGTCATGAAGCTTTGTCGCGTCGTCAGTCAAGCGCGTCAAACACTGGCAGCACGAGCGTGCACTTGATCAGACAGCTCACGCTTCCACGATCGATGGAACATCGCCACTCCAGTCATGGATTCAGAAAAAGATAATGAGCAAGCCGCAACGCGCGGTCGACCTGTTGAACAGGTCGAAGAAGCGCAAATCGACGATGACGACGACAGAAGTTCACGCAGCGTCGCGCGACAGCGTACGAACGCCTCTAGGACCAGTTCAGCATTAGCACCGCCACTCAGACTTGCGCGAAGCCAGTCCTCAGCCCGGTCTCAGCGCTCTTACCACCTGCAAGATGGCTACACATTTCATCAGGACGACGACGAGACAGCGCACAGTACAAAGGAAGCTGAACGTTCACCAAGCGGCGACAAGGATTTTGAGGTCCGCTTCGATGGAGATGAGGATCCGTACAGTCCCAAGAATCTACCAACGTGGCGCAAATGGATCATCGTTCTCATCGTCTCTGCCAGTTCACTGTGCGTGACATGCGCAAGCGCTATGTATACCTCCACGTATCGGCAACTTGAGGTCGATTTCCACGTGTCGCGACTGGGCGCAACTGTCGGTTTGACGACCTTCGTATGTGGTCTGGGCCTGGGACCCATGTTCCTCAGCCCCCTGTCGGAGTTCTATGGAAGGAGGATCATCTACATCTGTGCTTTTGGCATGTACTTGATCTGGCTCATACCCTGCGCCGTCGCACCTAACATTGCCACCATGCTCGTTGCGAGATTCCTGGATGGACTTGCCGGAAGTGCCTTCCTGAGCGTTGCTGGTGGCACTGTTGGCGACATGTTCCGCAAAGATCAGCTTAGCGCACCCATGATGATTTACACTGCCAGTCCCTTCGTTGGCCCAGAAGTCGGTCCAGTCGTGGGAGGATTCATCAATCAATTCGCAGACTGGCGCTGGACCTTCTACGTGCTCATCATCTGGGCCGCCCTGCAGTGGATCCTCATCGTCGTCTTCGTCCCGGAGACCTACGCACCAGTTCTCCTGCGACGTAAAGCTCAAAAACTCCGCAAAGAAACTGGAGACCAACGATGGAAAGCGCCAATCGAAGTCATGGACCGCTCAGTCCTGCAGACAGTCCTCTGGTCCTGCATCCGCCCCTTCCAACTCCTCTTCTTCGAGCAGATGTGTCTGAACCTCTGCCTCCTCTCAGCCATCCTTCTCGGAATCCTCTACCTCTTCTTCGGTGCCTTCGCCGTTGTCTTCCAAAACAATCATAACTTCAATCAATGGCAGACTGGCCTCACGTTCCTCGGAATTTTTGTTGGAATGATCGCAGGCGTCTCGTGCGATCCTCTCTGGCGTAAACGCTACATACGTCTTGTCGAACAAAACGGCGGCGTCAGTGAGCCAGAGTTCCGCCTCCCACCTACCATTCTCGGAGCCGTCATCGTCCCTCTTTCGCTCTTTGGCTTTGGCTGGACGACGTATAGCCACGTACACTGGATTGTGCCGATCATGTTCTCCGCTTTCTTCGGATTAGGGAACATTTTCTGCTTCAGCGGCATCTTCACGTTTCTCGTGGAGACATACCCGCTGTACGCTGCTTCCGCTTTGGCAGCGAACAGCTTCGCGCGTTCAAGCTTCGCGGCCGGCTTTCCACTTTTTGGAGTCCAGATGTACGAGAAGTTGGGCTATCAATGGGCGAGCTCATTGCTGGCTTTCATCGCGCTGGCTATGACTCCTTTCCCGTTTCTGTTCTTCAAGATTGGCAAGAGGTTGAGGGCAAACTCGAAATTCGCGAACCCGGGCTGAGATGGATAGAGAGGCCTTGTGCTGTCGAACAACTACATCTTTGCTGGAGGCACCAGGTGTGTCTGAGCCGACAAAGACCAAGTTCACCGGATTCCAAGGCATGCTGGATGACCGAGTGCGGGTCATCGACGTGTCCGATATTAGCACAACAGTCGATAAAGAATCGGGGGAATTGTACCGGCGCGACTTCAGAAGTGCCTCAAGAGGAGCAGCTTCATGGTTCGAGGATGACTGACAAGGCTCCTGTTATATCGCTCAAGTTCGCCTGGAACCTGACGACAGGAAGATGTTCCGACCGCCAACAGCCTTGTAGACCAGCTGCGCTGTTATTCTTGCGGAAGGACCACCGACGTGCTGGAGGCTCAGAAAGTCCGACGTTCCTTCAATCTCTTGAGCCAGTGGAAGTCTGCTCGAGCATTATCGGTATTGCAGAAGAGCGCCTATTCATGGCGCACATAGTAGAGTCTTCACCACCAGTAGGATAAGCATAACGTGTAGAGAGGGGAAACAAAAAAGAACAAATGATCACCATTCCAAAACAATTCAATTCTCTGCTTCCCTAACGCCACATGCCTGCAGGACCAGCCCGCAAACATGCCCCAATGTATTTTTTGTACCTCCCAAAACAAAAGAGACATTTCGCATCCCAGAAACGTAACAAGACACAATATCCATACAAATCATCCATCTCATCCATGTTGGAATTTGCCTCGTCCCCAGTTTTAACAACAACTTTACGTTGTAATAATCAACACATCTATGATGCCGCATTCTCTGGTCTCAATTTGGTGCCCCATCGCTCGATGGTCGCGGTGCCGTATCCGTCGTGAGAAACTTTGAAGTGGTTCTTGAGGTCGGGAACGATATCGGCTGGACGTTTTGGGCCGCCTTTCATCTTTTTGAAGGCGTTTGTGATGGGTTTGATTAGGCTTCCCAGGCCGCGGGCTTCGAGGGAGCGTTGGATGAGGATGATCTGCGATTGTGTTAGATTGTTTTTGGCATGAGAGGGAAGAGGAGGGTGTGGAATGGGGAGGTTTTGGGGGATTGGGGGATGAGTTACGTCGTTGTCGGCCACTTCCCAGGGGTTTGCGGCTGGCATGGCCATGGCGGTGGCGGCCAGGAAGCAGGCGACGATGCTGAAATTCATTTTGAGTAGTTTCAGTGAGGAGACTCAACGTGCGTACCAAACTCGAAGCTTTCACCATGTTCGACACAAATTGCACCTCCTTCAGCCGCGGGCAACGAAGTATGGGTTTCAGCGCCCAGGACAGGTCTCTGTCCGGGAACACTCTGAACCGCCGGAGCAGCTTCGCGTTCGCCTCGCCAATCGATTCGAGGAACTCCGGCACATGTCGAGAGGCGATACTGATGGTAGTCTCGCCGTATAGTGCTGGTGCCGCTTCGTGAAGGAAGGTCTTGCAAAGTCCCAAGATGCCTGGCTGGAGGCCGTGATGCTGTCTCGACATCATGACGAATTTGTCGCCAGATTGGTACAACTTCAGGGGCTCAACGCGTGCGAAGACGAGCTTGAAGATTTCAGACCTCAACTCCGCTGCTATACCTGACAGGCACGCGGCGGGACTCGATACGTCAGCGCGTGGAAACCGCTGCGATGATGATGCGCAGGTGCTTACTTCTTGAGAGCTTTCGCCGGTTCTCCACCTACTGGCGCCGATTTGGAGGTGTTCGAGCTCGAGGCTCTGGACTGAATCACTGGTGCCGGTTTGGAGTTGGTCGAGCTCGAGGCTCTCGACTTCGAGTCGCGCGCGGCTTTGTGGCGTGTGATTGCCATCTTGCTCTTGACGGCTGGTCGTACAGCATGTCTAGCACTGTATCTATTGTACCGGACTGAGTTGGTCGTCCGAGTGTCTCCAGAGGAACAGAGCAGAAGCAGAGCTCGCCAGAGATTCTGTGTTTGCCGTGGTCTCTTGTTCACCCATCTTGACTCCACTTATAGCGGGTAAGGCAACACAGGCAGACGAATTCACGTAAGGACACTGGATCTGTTCGAGTCAGTCTTCATTGAATACAGTATCATCGGAAAATGCACTGGATGGGAGGGCGGCAGGAAATGGGCGGCAGGAGCAAGAGATGCAGAAAAGGGGCTCCGTCCGGGACGAACGTCGCGAGGCATCCCAGAAGACGTTCCAGATGGATGCGGCTGTAGCGAAGCGTTGTAGAACAAGATGGTCGATACTTTTCTGCGAATGGCTTGAAGATCTCGGTCGTACACCAGACATGCCTCTGAACATCGTTCGCAACCTGCAATGCAATGAACGTACCTTTGAGGTCGGCCGATGCCCCTACCAGCGGCTGAAGCTCGTCGAGAGCTCTCGATAACGGTACCGGAGCCTAAGCTCTGTCCTTGATGACAGCATGGTGTATATAGAATTGAAGCAAAAAGTATATAGGCGGCTCGAGAACCACAGATTGACAGGAAACGATGAGCGAGCAACGAACTTATAAGTAGCCGAAGAAGTTTGCCTATAGGTGTGGTCTAAACGGACAAACAGCAATGCTTAAGAAGCCGAAAAGAGAGAATCAAGTATTGTCCATTAAGGGACAAGCAGTAGGTGGGAAATGAGCTTGCTATCAATCGCGGACTTGGGGTATTTGTGGTGTCAGAAATAGAGGGGAAAAGTGAAGTTCGAGGGATGTTTGTCAGTGGTGAGCCACAGGAAGGAAGTAAACAAAGAATATGGTATCGAGATTCATGTGGTTTGGAAACCTTCATGTTGTACATGGACTTGACGAAGTGATTGAGTAAGTGTAAATTTGCTTTGTACAACTAGCCTAGCACATGCGTAATCGACTTCATCGACGCTTGGCTTAAGTATCTGTTGATCCCAGCTCTGCCTTGCTTGGTGCTCATCGCAGTGGCTGGGATGAGCCGAAGCGCTGTGTTCTGCATCATCCATACGCGCTCGAGGACAACATCGAGCCTCCCCGAATATGCTTGATGCACCCATCATCGGACTTACTGCTTCTTCTCAAGCTCGGAGCTTATCAATTGTCTTCATCAGCATGTTCATATGCGTCGAATCTGGTCTGAGAGGCTCACAGCTTTGAAACCGCAAAATTCTCCTGATCAGGTCAGTCGTGAAGATGCGAACTGCAGTGCCTCTGTCTTCAAGCGTATCGTATCCGCAGCTCCTGCTTGAATTCCTCACTCGAATTTTCGTCTGTGACCCCTTGCGAATCCAGACCTTTGACGACCTCCAAGCGCACGCCTTCGCACAGATCCAGCGAAGTTGGGCTCAATTGACCAACACATGCAATCAAAGTTGCCATGCCATGTTGCGTCAAATCCTTTTCTCTGATTTGCACGACGACCTCTTTCAAACCGGAAGCCTGCGCTAGCCGAGCCCACGATTTCTCTTTCGCGGGGCAACCAAACGATTCCAGAACGACACTGCGGATGTGTCTTCGCGAGTCTCCGATGGTGTGGAGAAGAATCTCCATAGTGCCAGGCATTGTTTCGAAGCTGCGGATGTATTCCCGCGAGTCTCCAAGGGCACGAAATACGGGCTCCGTCGTGTCACACATGTCGTAGAAGTAGAAGGTAAAGGTATTGGCGCCATAGAGCACTGCTGTAGCTTCTTGATTGACCTGGCGACAGCTGGCGAGCAGGCTCGGGCACACAGCATCAAAGTGCCAGACCTTGAACTTTTGTCCGGAGGCCGTGGGACGAGAGCTGACCCACAATGGCGCTGACGAGATCAGTGCATGTTCGCAGACTCGATTGCGCAGCTCGGGCGATAGGTCCAAGAAGCCAGCCCACGTTGGCCCCTGGTCCGAGGTGGTACTGTCAGTCATGTCTATTCTGAATTCAGTCGGGCAACATGCTGCGCGGCAAAAGTCCCACGTACTTTCAGCTTGTACGACAGCTTGGTGGAGTGGATTCATGGCTCTTGGCAGGTTTGAAGCAGAGTTGTGGTGGTGCAAAAGAAGTCGCTGCCCATGTTTTTACAGATTGGACAGAGGAGAGGAAAAGTGATGGCAAGAAGTCCAGAAGTAAAACCGCGCGCGGCGTGGGTATTCGTTGACTTGTGGAAGGCACACGCGTTGGCACTTGCCGTCTTTAGTTGCGTCATGGCCATTGCCTGCACTTCCTTCCTGCTGTATGAAGCAGACAACGTGCAAGGCATCTTAAGGCAGTCGTCTTCAGTTTCTCGTATCGGCGGCACCAATTGACGGCTATGATTAGCCACTTGAACCAGAGTCTGCGCTGCCGGCTCAGCTCCGAGTCCTAATATTCGAAGTGCAGATGGCTGTTCTGCAGGAGATTGCTCTTGCCCGTGGAGCACGTGGCAGATTACGTGTGACATCGCAAGTGAAAGGTGAGGTCAGGTTCGGCCCGCATGCTTTGTAGCGATGCGATGCGTCTCATGCGGTGGACTCGAAATTCGAGCATCTTGTCCCAATGCTTTGCCCTATTGATCTAACGAGAGCGTGAAGCCGGCAACGTTGTGGAAGCACCGGCTCGCGAGTCAGCAGTCATCAGTCAAGTGTCAGTGGGTTGAACGGCGGAAGTTACCGGTGACAGTGCAATAGTCAGGCAGAAACGCCCTTGCTGCCCTGCTTCAATGTCTTTGATGGCAGGCAGCAAGGAGCCGCCTGTGATGTAGCACGAGCCTGTGCAGCAGATGCATACGTGTAGAACGCTGTACGGCCTCGCGTGCACCTCCGCCCACCGCCGCAGCACCACCATTCAGCAGAGGGACGAATGCCATTGCGCACGTAGGTGAATCTGTCCGGCTGGACGCGACTCGCAGTTGTCGATATTGATGCGTAGTGGCACCTTCTAGCACATCGGAAACGGCGCTGCGTTTCAGGTTCTCCAAAGCGTGACGCAAGTTGCAAGCCGGGGCAGGAGCTTGGCTTGGCACCCTCATTTCTGCGACTTCAGGTTTGCGACTTGAACTTTCTCCTTCATCGCCCACCCTCACACGAGCGACGTTCTTTCCAAGGCTAAGTACGGCAAGCAGCCCTGCACACTTCCGCAGCTTGCCAACCACGATCGACCTCTCTTCTGCATCACCGCCACCAACCCACTCTTCCCACAGCCAAAACTCCTCCACCACCACCAACTCCGCCCGCCGGCTAGTCTTTCCAGCGTCACCAACACCTTCGACTGCATCAACATCACCACCCACCACCCAAGACACAGCTCTTCTCCTTCGTCTGCGCGCCACCATAGCCCCGCTGCTGCACTGCAGACCTTTCTTCTGCGCCCCAGCGATCACGAGCACTGCACAAGTCCGGTCTCACTCCGCTTCACACTCGGTTCTCTTGACCGCTTCAGATATCGCATCACCACCACCATCACCACCCATTGCTTCGAGTACACTGCACCGCGCCGCACACTTCCCACTACGAGCTCTGCAGTGTACGTAGGCAAGACAGACAGCCATATCAATCAAGAGAAAGCTATACGGAGAGCATTGCTCTGACCGATATCCCATCTCCGTTATTTTCTTGTGCAACACACCATCCACAATGGCCGAAGCACCACAAGAGACCCCTGTCGCCACCCAAAAGCGTCCACTCGAGGAGCCATCATCCCCATCGGGACCCACAGACCAGCCAGAGGCCAAGCGCCCGGCTCTGGACAAGGTCATCAAGGACGACGCAGACGCTGAAGAGCTGGCTCAGTCGACACTTCCTCAGGAAGAACCACTCATCAAAGCCGAGGATGAGGAGCAGAGGCCCACTGTAGAGGACGATACAGCCGCCGACGTGAAGCCAGACGTCACCGACAAGCAGGGCGACACCGTTGTGCCTGACGCACCCACCAACGGCGTCGTGGTTGACGGCTCATCCACTGCTCCTACTGCTGCACTTCCGGACCAGAAATACAACGGCCAAGTCGACACTCGTGCTCCACCGCAAGCTGTGCAGCCATATCACCAGCAAGATGAGTCCCAGTGGCTGCACGTTCGTGCCATCATTTCTAGTGCTGAGGCTGCAACCGTCATTGGTAAGGGCGGCGAGAATGTCAGCCAAATCCGCAAGCTCGCTGGTGCCAAATGCACCGTGAGCGAATACACACGTGGTGCCGTCGAGCGCGTCCTTACAGTCAGCGGTCATGTGGATGCTGTCGCAAAGGCCTTTGGCCTCATCATCCGCACACTCAACCAGGAGCCACTCGAGGAGCCTTCCACTCCGCAGTCCAAGACCTACCCTCTCCGTCTTCTGATTCCCCACATCCTCATCGGCTCTATCATCGGCAAGCAGGGTGTGCGCATTCGCGAGATTCAAGAAGCATCAGGCGCACGTCTCAACGCTTCCGAGTCATGCCTACCACTGTCCACTGAGCGCTCGCTCGTCGTTCTCGGCGTTGCTGATGCCGTGCACATCGCTACTTACTATGTGGGCAGCACTCTGGTGGAGCAGCTGACTGATCGCTTCGGCGGCCCAGCAGCTTCCAACTACGCTGGACGCCATGGAGGACCGCAGGGTGTTGTCCCAGGCGGCATGCAAGTCGTCCCGTACGTCCCTCAACACGCCGGCGGACAAGTAGGACATCCCGATCACAACCGCCGTCACAACGGGCCACCACCTCGTGGACCACCAGCCCCATACGGCCCACCTCATATGCACGGCCAGCCAGCTTACCCACAACAACCAGTGGCTCCTGTGCATTACGGCGGTGCTGGCTCTCCTCGTCAGCCATACGCTGGCGCTGGACCACACCCACACCAGCCTCAGCCATATGGCCATGCTGCTCCTGCCCCCCAGCATGCCGGCCCACCGCAACAACCAATGCAAGGCATGGTCCCCGGCCAGCCCATCACGCAGCAAATCTTCATTCCCAACGACATGGTCGGTGCCATCATTGGAAAGGGTGGTGCCAAGATCAATGAAATTAGGCAGCTTTCTGGCAGCGTCATCAAGATCAACGAGCCTCAAGACAACAACAACGAGCGTCTCGTCACCATCACTGGAACACAAGAGTGCAACCAAATGGCCCTCTACATGCTGTACTCTCGTCTCGGAGAATCGAGCAAGAACTCCAACTCCATCATGCCGAGGTAGAATCTTCGCAACCTGAAGCGCGCTGTGCGAATCTGGCACAAATATCGTGTCGCACGAAGAACCACTTTCTTGTCGAAGACACTTTCACTGGCGCATGAATACTACTTGCGATCGGCGAAATCTAGGCGATGAAACACGAATGTCTCAGTGACATGAACGAACGCGGCTGGCTTTTGCGCATCCAATGCCACGACTTTACGGCTTTTCGTATGAGCATGGAACGGCGTTAGGTATTTTTGCAGCGGCATTTCCGGCGGAATCGTTCGAAAAATAGCCAGATTGGTTATGGAATGCAGAAAAGTGGAGGTTTGACTGTTGCCACGTGCCGCTCACACATTCCACAGGATCGGTGCTTTCGCTTGCTGCGAACACCCGTCGACAGGCAAACCACGTAATGCAACTTTTTGGTTTCGTCAACACCGCAATTCCCAACACGTCTTACAATGTTCCACGCACGGTGAGTATTCTCCTTCCATTGTTGCACTTATTTCGCGGCGGGCGGCATTGCAGGCGTGGTTGATGATTCAATGCATTGTTCTGCTTGCGACATGCCTGACCTGTTCTGCATGCGGCATGCGACGGGCGTCGTTTGATCTCACATGGCCGAATGCGACAAAGACGAAATCGCAGTGCGGACTCAAGATGCATCTGCATTGGTGCGACGAGCATATCTGCTTGCAGGTTTGTCTTCTGGCAAAGCTACTAACCCTAAGCTGACCCTTCATCGTCTGTATTGCGAACACTCGTTTGACGCTTTCTCATGCCATTGCTGTGGATTGTTGACTTGCAGGACTACTCTACATCTGCACTGGACACTGAACCACACATCTCGAGACAAAGAGTCTCTCACACGAGACCGGCGACGCCACTCAAGTCTACTTTGATACACTCTCCAAGCACCTACCAATCTGGATTCAATAGAAACACCCGTCTGGTTTCGCCAGCTGCCTCCTGCGCCTCTCACACCTCCCAACAATTTTGGTCCTCCCATGTCAGCCTCCACTCACCATGTCGGCATACCGCCGATGGAGATACCCTCTCCTGTACCGAGTGACACCTCTTCATCGACTCGGCAAGGCGAACAAGACTCGCCGATCGTGCCTCGAAGAACAGTGCGAGCAGGCAGATCACCGGTGCGACCACTTCTAAGAACATCCTTCCGCAATTTCACTGGAACAGCAACTGTAATCGTCGGAGAAGCTGACAACAAAACTCGACCGCAGACGCAGTTCCTCGTACACAAAGAACTGCTCACATCAGCAAGTCCCTTCTTCGCTGCAGCACTCAACAGCACTTTCGCCGAAGGCATGGAGCAAACTGTGCGTCTCCCAGAAGAGAAGCCTGAATCATTCGAGTGGTTCCTCCAGTGGCTCTACACTGGAATTTTGACAACCCAGCCAACTGCCAGCCACGACGCTGCTCTCGGCCGCAGTACAGGCTACATCCGCGACCACGGCGGCCAAATCGTCCGCCTCGGCACCAGCAACGCCCTCTCGCAGCACCATCCAGCCCTCTACGACGCCCACCTCGACGGCGACCTCCGCAACCACGCGGGCAGTCCCAAATACTTCCTCCTCTTGGACCTCTACTCCCTCAGCGACCGCCTTCTCACCACACCCCTCAGCAACCACATCCTCAGCACCATCGCCCGCCTCTCCGAATCCACAAATTCCGTCCCCACCCCCTCCGACACCTGGATCCTCTACGACAACATCCGCGACTCTTCCCCCCTCCGAACCCTCATCCTCGACCTCTTCGCCTACAAAAAAACCGACAAACTCCTCGAAACCCACAAAGATGACTGGCACCCCCGATTTCTCCGCGAATTGGTCGTGAAATTAAAACGACCTGGTCCTGAAGCTATTGAACGACATAGTCTTGTGGCTTGGAGGCCTAGGAGTTGGAGTTCTTCAAGGGCTTGTGAGGGGTGTAGAACGCTGTTGAAGCCTGGAATCAGTGGGGATAAGTGTTGTAGTTGTGAGAAGGCTTTTTGCGGGGAGTGTTTGAGACGGAATGGGGGTGGTGGGGTG
>PNEN01001637.1:0-15949 GCA_002933655.1 Cercospora berteroae
CCTCCGTAGTTCGTTCCTTAATCAACATTTGCAGTCACTATCTCTCGTGTTTAGTAGCTTAAATGGCTTGTGTGTGTCGATCGTCGTGCGAAAATGCAGGTATTCGGATTCCTGATTCTCGAGGCCGAGAGCTCTGCCTCTGTGTACAACGAGATGACATGCGGTAAGTGTGCAGCCTGTCGACTTCCGAAAGCATGGATCCGGGAACCAGACACGACGCCATTTGCTATAAGGTACAGGCGTTGGTTACATCGTTCGGTGAAATGCATACGCTCTTGCTGAGTAACACACGATGGTTTCCACTCCTCGTGTTGAAGCGCATGCCGGTGCGATAGCAAGGCCTGATGTTCTTAAACATCACAAATTGTCCTTATCCCAGGTTGACGTTCAAAGGCAACTTGCTGTACTGGGCGATGTATTCAAAGTTCAGTCTTTGATGGATTTGCCCGCCCCATTAGCTACCAAATACACGAAGCCCGCCGTAACAGACGATGTGGAACCCGAACCGGCGATTTTCACTAATCATAACGGCATACAATTGACGCAGGAGCAGATCGATGCCGAAGCTGGAGATGCTGAAGAGGAAAACGGTGAAGGGGAAAAGGATGCGGATATGGCTAATAATAGTGGGCAACGTCAAGAGGCCGAGCCAGGCGATACTGCTCGTAATAGGTTTCTTAGAGAAGGAGCTAACAACGTTATGGATGTGCTGAAGTAGCTAGCTAAGGTACCTCAATTCGTCGCTTAGACCTGCTAGGTCTTATGCACTGTTCTTCGACGGGCGTGGCTAGTAGGACCGGAGAAGACCGACACCGCGCTCTTGCGTGCTGTAAACAAGGCAATAACGGAGACACGCGAGTATGTCGAGGAGGGGAAAACTTACACTCTTAACTTCGAGAATATCCTGCAGACAATATACACTATCCACGATTCGATGCTGTAGTGGTTCGACAATTAGGAGCCTTTCCTACGCTCGAAGGCCGGCAAATCATGTGCGTTACTCGCCCTAAGTCTAGTAAAGCTACTGGATTGTTGCGGACTAGATTGGAAGTCTGTTGTCCCAGCAGAATTGAGAACTTACATTAACAAGATTCTCACTTCCGCAATAAAAGACCTCCCGCTAGAAGTGCAAGACATGCTCGTCTTATTAGCTAGCCGAGAGAAGCATACCACTAGGCTATAGGAGATAACCATATAGCCTGCTCTAAATCATCTTTCTTGCTTCTTTAATGCTTGTAAGAAGGGGGACACTGAGACGATGGATTTAGAGCTCAATAAGTTGGCTCCGATTAATAAAGCACTACAAGAGGCGAATGTAAGGGCAGGGTTCAAAGCAGACGACAGGCTTCTTCCGACAGGCATTCTGAGAAGTTGTATTTAACGGGCAAAACGCTTGGAACATAATGACGAGGCAATAGCCTTGGCGAATAGCAGCAGAGCTTACTTTGGAAAGATACTCCGCGACGCATGTGGCTATTACAGTATAGGGACGCAGTTGACGGAGAACATAGACTAGAAAGAGCTCGGCGCAAAGTTGGGCAAGCAGGTCGAAATGGCGATAGAGCGACTTCGATCTACATATGAGGAACCAGTATAGGATATCATCCAACGAACTAAGCGCCTCGATATCACAGATGCGTCTTTGGAGACCTCCCGCGGTTTGGAGGAGGCCTTCGACGATCCAAAACACTTGAAGACACCCATTAGCTCTAAGTTCTCCCTGCCCTCGATGAAAGACGGTTATACCGAGTTCGGCAAATTAATCAGCATTCAGCCTCTGTCTCGTGAGGCATTCCGAACGACAATCAATTCTGGGACCGACAAGTTCCCTTTGCTTATCTCGTTGCCGGGCTCGGAATTTGGGCGAGAGACCATTAAGGAGCTGAAGGGAAGCCTAACGATAAAGAAATCGGCCCCAATTAATGTAAGACGTCGTGCTTATGTTAAGGAGATCTACGATGTCGTAACTATCCCGAGAAGCTCAACCGAAAGCAAAAACACGGGTACTGTTATGCTCTGTATTCGGTATTACGAAGATAAGACTTTGAATCCACTAGCAGACGATCAACCGCTCGAAGAAGTGCGGTCTCGAACCGACTGCATTGTCATTCTCGGCAAAGAAACTGTGAACACCCGGGAAGCTATATTGATTAAGGCACGTGAACAGAGACTAAGGTACATACTGGCCTGCGTTCACCGTGGCCTGAATCCTAATACTCGCGAAGTTGCCGATGAGACAGTAAAAGCCGACATGTGCTGGCTGTGGTCGATGCCGGCCTTCGACCTCGGCTGTTGGTACATTCGTCGATTGGGTTATAAGTATAGCGTGCTCGGACTGCCGTTGATCAAGGCTTAGACTCAAAGACGACCTTAGTACCTCGGGGATACCCAAAATGTGGCCTATAGTAGCACAGCGAGCTTCCAGAAGCCATCCCAAGATCGTGTACAATTTGGAAGAGCCTCGGACTTCTATGAGTTGCTATTAAGGCAAAGGAGATCGCGTAAGGTTATTGGTTATGATGTGGCCTTACCCGTGTCACCGCCGCGTCAGATGGAGTACAACGAGGACAGTTTAGTGGCGGGTCTCGACGAACATATGACATACGGCGGAAATCACGGAGGGCTTGGAGGTATAAGGGGCTGGAAGGAGGATTACCGTAGGAATTAGTGTACATGATAAGCAACAAGACACCGGTAGCTTTTTCCCCATCGCAATATATGTGTCAATAATGTAATGAGTTCAGAAAGTGTACAGGGAGAATTCAGTGAGTGCTTTGTGTCCATGAAGTGACCAACTTAGAGCAAGACTGCGTAACAATCAAAGACCTGTTGAATGCGCCGCGAGGCCGAAATCTAACAAGATACCACATTATGCGACATCTTCAAGTGCCGCTTCAAGCTCCAAGGTTTACCAAATTTCGCACTGCATCTTGCTCCAGTCCTTTGCCTTATGCTACAACGATACGGTGCTATAAGCAAGTAATCAACCTCAACATGTCGGCGCAGGGTATCGTGCTTTTTGAACTTGCGTCGACAGCCTAGTCGAGAACATACAAGATCAGTGCTCTAATAGTGTGCTCCTAGATGCTTCTTTAGCTTATAGTTTCCGCGAAAGTACTTTCCACATTCAATCTGCATCTCGTCTGGACCTCTCCAATTGCATTAATAGATTGTAGCGTTGTGGACTTTGGCTATATGTTGCCGCAGTTCTCTTTTGTTCGCAAGCTAGGTCGTGCAGGTTGGATTAACGCAACCTAGCACTAACCCTAACAACTAAGAGAAAGCCTCGTTAGGCATGCATAGCTCATGCCCAAGCTCTAGTGGATATCTAGAGTCACAATTTACAAGACCTCCATCGAACATCGGACATATGTTAGTGTTAGGACGATTAATCCACGAATCTGAGCTGCAGCTGTCGTCCGCGGGCATTGTGCTATAATGTTCAGGCACTGGAGCTAGGAAATCGCAAGAAATCCAGTCTGTTAGGGACTTCGGCTGTGATCCAGCATTGAGAAAGCTGACAGGCTCGTTGAGCTGCTCGAGATCTCGCGTAAGATGTCGAGGGTTCACCGTTGCTGCGTCGTCGATTCTGCTCGTCCACCCAAGTAGGTAGCTGGGAGGAGGAGAATTACTGCCGAACGTCGTAGTGGGGGAGTCTGCAAGTAGCGAAGAGCTTGTATTACCCGGCAGATCCACAAAGTCCCTCGACATACCGCCTCCATTATTCTTAATGTATTCCCCTGTTGTAGCCGAGCAGAGAGGATTAGACGTAGGCACGCTGCTAGTGCAACTATTATAGCCGGCTTCGGGAAAACAATCCGCTCCCGCACTAGTAAGCCGTTCTAAAACTGCTGTGCTTGCTCTCCATGCTAAACTAGCCGACCTTGGCGCCTTTATACCGTGCATTGCCGATGTGTGCTGCCAAAAATCTTCCGGGGAGCTTATGAGTTCATTACACAGCGGGTAAGGGCAAGTGAAAGGCTAGCTTGTCTAGTATTCGAGGTGTTTACTAACATGCTTGTTGAAATCCGAAAGTCTTATAAATTGAGTGTATCGTTTTTCTGGCGATAGCTGCTCATCTCCAAGGCAGAATAGGCACCGCGAAGGGACAAGTATTACGCCTCGCTGGCATACCTAACTACAGAAAAGATCGAGATTGCCAATATGTTCCTCGCAATAATGGATCCAATCCAGCTCGCATCCACAAACCGTGCGACATTCGAAGCAGAACCTATATTGAGGAAGGGTATCGTCGACCAGCACAAAATGATCTAGGAGAAGGTGCCTTTTAAGCGCTTGCTGGGTGGGAAAGTCACGCATGCAATTATTCCATTAACACAGCCGAGATGTGGGGCCAAGGTGAGAGGAGACATGGTGTGCTGCCTTGTCTGTCCTAGCGCCTCGCATCGGCTACCTATAGTGAGACTACGCGCAATGCTTCCCTATCGCAAAGCGTGCAGATCGAGTCCAACTTTCCTGCGTGGACATGGTTTGCTTCTTGTGACGTTGCAACATAGACAAATTGAACCGGATTATGTCGTTTCGACTGGGATAGTTTAGCATTTGGAACTCGCTGAGCGAGTTGAAAGGATGACCTACAGCGATGCGAGAACGTTAGCTTCACTCGAGAGTGCTCCTTCGCACCCCGGATAGCACTAATGGCACGTAGCCAGCTTTGCTATTTCCACGAGTGGCTCCAGAAATATCTCTAGGCCTTGTTGTTCAGTTACGTTCGAGTGGTAGAAGAGCTGTATAATATTGGACCGGGAATGATCATATCTCAGGCTCGCTAGTAGAAAGCGGGAAGCTAAAGTCGCGAGACTGCTCTCTGTAGCTCTAATGGCTACTTTGATCGGCCCAACTACTAGCTTGGGCGCAATGTAACTAAAATGGGGACTTAGCTTGGCTGTGCGCGATGCGAAGGTCGTCTCAGGCGGGACGTATCGGGCAGGAGGTGAGGCAAAGGCGATGAGTGTCGGCATCATCTAATCCGCTTGTGCATCGCATACAAAGTGCGGAAGGATGTACTCCCGTCCATCGCCGCTACTGCTTCTTCGCTGCGCGGCATATATAAGCTCTGGACTATTGTTACTTCACACCATTCAGAGGCGCAATCGTATAGCTTACGTAGTAAAACGTCCTATGGGAGTCCTTTATTATATGTTGATAGCTCGAACGACATCCCTGCACGGCTCCCCAGTTCCCTCACAAGTATCGTAAGCCGTTCAGCGGAGAGCATCCTCGTTATAGAGATACTTTTGTCACGTTCTAGGGCACGAAGCAATGGCAGACACCAACTATCCGCACGAACCTCTAGGATCTTCCTGTCTTCGCCTAGTAGCATCTTGAGATCGTTGAGGTCCTTCAGACTATTTATTCCGTCAAGCGCTCCGTCTGCGATCGCAAGAGCGAGCAGCTGCAAGACGGGGCACATTCCGGGGCTTCGGTAGTCTTGGTAGAGATGCAAAATAATGCTATTACATGTTAGCTACGAAGACCCTTGGGAAGAGACGGGTGAGCAACTTAGCGCGAGACTTGCTACGCCTCTTTCTAGGGAACCGGATCTTTACTAAGGCTTGGAACTTGCGGCGACCATGTTCATTAAAAGCAATGAAGCAGATGTCTTAATATCTGATCCCAGCATTGCCGTCTCGGTCGAAAGTAGCTTCTGCAAGCTGTCCCGGACGGATGTCGAAGAACGCCATTATGAGTATTGCAAATGACAATTGGAGCCTAATCCTCGGATGTCCAAGCTCCTCTTCATCGTACATCCAGAGATATTCAAGGAGATCTGTCGTAGTGCCGCTTCGTGCTGAGCGTGCTGCACTCTCGCAAGTAGGTAGCAAGCTGTCTCGGATGTTTTGTCCCTTTACACTTGGCATCGTCGACAGCTAAGCGGCACAGCTTCTGTCTGTTCGTATCGAGGTATGCTTGCTTTGCAGCGGCCTGTCTTGGCTAAGGTTAGAGAGAATGCGCGACGGTCCTAGCACTAGTGATCGTATCGGAGGCCGAGGAAAGTGACGTCCTTGAGTCACGCCCATGCGGCGAAGGTATTACCGCCGGACCTGGAAGTAGTGCAGTGTGTTGAGCATACTGGACTCGGGGTCGGGAGCATGCAGACATCTACGCAAAGTTCTGCTTTGGTCGAGTGAAGATTTCTAGCTATGCTGCATGTCGATCGTAGTGCAGTACAACACACAGGATGCCAACAGCGCGCACCCGGAAAACGAGAGGACGATTCCGGATTTCGGGAACTCATGCCTTTATGAGTGCCAGAGTGATAATGCCAGCTTATACAGTGCAGCTCATCGAGAATCTAACTTGAGTTTCCCAGTGTTTGCCTTGAGATCACTGTCGTGAACTTTACCGTCGAAGTGCTGCCCAACCAATTAGAGCCTTGCTAGTAGAGAATCGGAAACTCGGCCTAATAGAGCGCGCTTCAAACTTGGCGTCCTGACCTATGTTAATGCCCCTTAAGACTTGATTTCTTACTATTGAACTTCGTGGTGTGGTTCGGCATGCTTTGTAGAGAGCGTGCCTTGGCGTGGGCCTCCTACCGTGATAGATCCTAAGCTTCGCGCACTTCGTGTAGACGGATTCCTGGCCTGCTATGTAGGAGGTCGAAAGTTACACCTTAGAGTACAGGATAGGTCATAACCCATGTGGTCCGCCCTTTTATTGCACTCACCCACCACCTCTCGAAAATTCTCTGAGTCAGAGTCATTACCCTAGAAACACGACTAAATTAGCATATAGTCGAGGGAGTTAGTTCCTAGCATCTCAGACAGCCTCCGCTCTTGTTTTTAGCACTTTTCATAGAGTTTCATTTGGTTGATTGGTTGGTTGATTCCTACACGGTTGCAGACTGCGATATGCTGGCTATGCCCGGATACAGAGGGTTGGCTATCAGCCGAAGCAGCGCTAACAGAGTCAACGTGCCCCACCTCGCCGTACCACGACCAGCCGATCCCTCACCTCTGCTTGTGGTCTGTCTCTATAACTAATTATATATCTCTTTGTAATGAGTGTCTTCCTCTGCGTTCCCTCTTGTTGCTCCTTGTATAAGCTATGTAAAACTCCTATGCTGCTCTATTTGTTATAGCTCTAACGGTAGCATTGCACTATACCTGCGACTATCTACATACAGTCTCCCCCTAATGCTCGGCATCGTCTGTTTGTTCTAACCCAAACAATATCCCTCTATAGGCGTGGATGTGTACTTCGAGTTGTATCTGTATGATTTTGTTGCCTCCTCCTAGGTTCCTATGTGGCCCTGTGTTTCTCTCCTCTTGCGTCGTATGTTGTCGGCGGGCTAGCAGCGCCGTAAGTCATCGTCCAGCTCTTTAGATGAGATTTTCCGCTCGTACGAGGCGTCGAATTACTGAGCATGAGAGCTCTATCGCGAATCTCCCTAGACCTTGTCGGGTGTGTCGAAGGGTGAGCAGTCCTTCTTCACGGGATTTAGGGGGACGACAGTGGACGAGGCTGTCTGTGGACCATGTATGTTGTTGGCATCGACCGTAGCATGCCGGGTGTCTAGTGTTTCGATTCGCGGGGAAGATGATACCGTTCTCTCCGAGGGCCCGTCGATGTAGGACATCGCAGACGTTGTTAGGGGTTGGTAATAGGCTGGCTAGAAGCCTATCGGTAACTGTGTGTTGCTGCTACAGTATTATTGAGTGTCTGGGCTTTGTCGTCCCATCCGTATTGCCGGCGAGTCTTTCACAGCGCTGCTGCTGTCGCCGACTCCATTACACGCGTTCTGTCCGTTTCGTGCTCTCGGTGTTTGGTAGCCTTACGTCTCCCGCGACTGCGACGGCAGCTCTGCAAGCACATCTACGCGGAGGGGCGCGCAGAAGCCTACAGACGCCGTCACGGCCGCGTGCAGACGTGTAATGTACTGTTGTACTACTGAATTCCAAAAAGTGTGCTTCTCGCTATGTTCATGTTTCCATAGAGTTTCGGGTACGCGGCAAGCATACTATTGTCGCCAGTAAGCCAGCACGTGGCTTAGCTACACGTGACCCTCCCTCTTCGGGCGGATAGCAATACCCTTGTCACGCACTAGTAACACAATTAAGATAGCTTAGAAGTAGAAACACTGCTAGAAAAGGCATAATAGACTTACTCCTGAGCTGACAAATAGTTCTGGGCCGTTTTATAGAAGATTGCGTCTTCTGAATCCAAAGATCGAAGTCGCAAAGGGTGGGTACGTAAGAAGAGAAAGCGGCGATACTACGCAGTGCAAACGCAGGACGTGGCAAGCATGATGCCACAGCGAGTGGACTTCGTAATCTTCATATTGACGAGTCGGTCAACCGAAGAGGCACTGGCACAATACTGTAGACCAAGCAAGTAGTGACTATAGATCTACTTCGGCTGTATTTAATCACGGAATTGTGTTCGAAAGCGTTCCTCAAATTTACCATTGCAACTGCGTCAAAATTCGAACCAACTGTGGACCTCAATCTTTTCATTCGTTCTCGGGCAAAGCTACTATCTCAGTGATAGCAGTCCTATGCATCGATGGCGTCAACCAATGACTGAGGCCCTGCATCTTGTGCACCAGGTCCAATCCTGCGACGGAAAGATATCAACTTCTCGGAATTTTCTAGCAAGTTGTTTCCATCTGCGATTGAGATAGGAATAAATCTACGACAATACATTAGTCGAGTATCACGCTCGCATAGTGAGAACGTATCTTACAGAACGTCAACCAATCTTTCATGCTGCAGATGACTCTCAATTGTACTCAACAATTGATCGTACTTGCTAGCAGACCAATGGATCTGTTCCCTGCTTGTCTGTCAGATGCGCACACATCGCTGAGTACCACATGGGCTTACATTTTACCAACAAGCACGACAAGCTTTGTATTGTGGCAGCTTTCGGCACGGCTCACCCAACTCTGAAGGAATTTGATGACTTCCTGTTCAGGCGAAGTTATACCGACAAGAAGCAAAATGGTATCTGCGATTTGCGGATTGTCTGTCGGGAGGTAAGTACGGCCGGAAAAGAGATGAAAACTGAGATACTTGCCTATCACTTCGCACAGGTTTTGTTTCGTGTAGAAGCTCGGTTGCAAATTCTTATTTGCTAGGTACCTTGGGATATCTGCGTAGGCATGTGATCCTGCTTTCTCCAGGGCTTCAAGAGATGGCATGTCCAAACCAAGCTAGGGACAATCAGCGAACGTGGAGAATCAATGAAACAAGCCGTGTCATCACATTCTTACCTTGTACACCAGACAGCCGATAAGCGACGCGACATCTTCCTCATGAACGCCAGATACGTGCACCTTTTTCGAGCCTGGCATGTTTTTGGTGTCAGATTAGAGTCGCGGAAGTTTGTGCGCGCGAAGTGCAGTCATCAGCGACAGATGAGGGGGGCCTGAGCTGAAAATTCTCCGAGGTTTCCGGTTCGTGATCAAGTATTGCGTATGCGACCAGTGACAACGCAAGCATGTGCACAATCAAGAGTCACCTGCAGATCCCCGCTGCAAAGCAGATTCAGCGCTTAAGTTACTGCCCTGGTTTGGCTCGTGCGCTGCGATGCACAGATATGCGTTATGACTAATCGAAAGATTGAGCACGTTATTGCCCCGGCCCGAGGCTTAAAGGATGCCGTTCCGAGTTCAGCGGCGCACCCTCACTTTCGACAGTAACCGCTGCATCCGCCCCGCGTGCTTGCGAAATCTGAAGAAACCAGTAAGCATCGACATGGTGCTCACTCAAAGTTTCAGGAGGTTCTACGCCAAGTTCGATCGCTTCAGAGACGTGGATCGCGATCGAGCTCACGCGAATGAGGTTTGATCACTTCGGAACTCTCTGTGCGACACGAATGCTAATCCCCGCACGTATATACGCAGTCATCGAGTACAAGCGATGAGAGAACAATTCTCCGTGGAACAGTGCAATCTCGTCTCCTCGAGGTCCGAGTCGATCCTAAATCACTGTACAGCAAGCAGAGGTCAGGCGAAGTGGACATCGTGACTATTCATGGATTGCATGTCAGCCCATTGCTCCTTAGGGAAGAGCACGCACGAGATAATCATTGGCTATCTGAACTTCTGCCTGATGAAAAGCGGCTGTACACTTACCAGTACCCGTCGGAAGTTTTCTTTCGTCCGGCGCTGTCTGGGTTGTCGGATGAAGCTGAAAATATACTGGAAGAGCTGGCTCATCTGGTAAATGAGAGCCGCAATGGTTTTGCATTGAGTGCTCCTGCTGACTTTCAAAAAGGGAGACCGTCCGTTCATCTTCTTTTGTCATGGTGTCGGTGGTATATTTGCGAAGAAGGCACGTCTCGCTGGATTTGGGCATCGCTAGAGCTAATGTCGAAGGTACAGGCTATCTGCATAGCCCAGAACAAGAATCCAAGCCTCCTTCAGCGACTACGAGGCATCGTGTTTCTAGGTACTCCACACAACGGAAGCGAGGTAGCAGATTTGGCCGCAGTATTCGGAAACATCGTGACCGTCTGCTATGACGGTGCAATACGTACTGAGAGACTGAAGAATCTGCGATGTAATGCTCGCAGCCTGAGCGAGGTGAACCAGAATTTTCGAGAAATTGTTGGCACTCTCGAAACTGTCTCCTTCTATGAGGCCAGACCAACGGCACCACTGAACAAGATAGTAAGTCGACATAACACATTTAATGTATAGCGAGTTGATAACTTTAGATTATCGATAAATCAGCAGCAACTCTGCGCGGAACCCACAGCCGTCTGGTTGAGCTTTCTGTCGACCATATCCAACTGTGCCAGACGGCTGGCAGAGATCCGGGCCATTATGAGAAAGTCTTCGAGGCTCTTAATGATCTTACAAGCAGAAGGGTGACTGAAGCTGATGACGAAACAGAGACAGCCGGTAAATCACGTAGGAGTCTTCCTAATCTCCATTTCGACAACAGATCAAACACAACGGCAAATCAGGGCTACACTCACATCAACGGTGGCCAGAATGTTTACAATGTTATGTATGGCCAACCAAACATCCACAAGATTCGTCTGTCAGTGCTGATCGATATGTTTGTACAGGTGTGCTGTCAGCGAATCATATTCTGGCGTGCGAGGATCACCCTCCTCGGTTGGATGTACGTGTAGTGATCACAACATTGCCCTTTATTAACCTATCATCACAGCATTTGATGAGTCACAAAGGGGGATCCTTCTAAAGTTAAGCCCAAGATCCCTCCAAGGACGCCAGTCAAAAGTTGAGGAACCATGTCCAGGAACACTTACTTGGATGAACGCAGAACCATCGTTTACTGAATGGCAAGCCTCAATGCGGCCGTCTGTGTTGCTTGTGAGCGGAAATGCGGGTTGCGGAAAATCCGTTCTAGCGTTGCAACTTGCTAATACGCTCGCCGAAGGTCACTCGTCGAACGAGGTCATATGCTCTTATTTTTTCGATGGCACCATGGAGTCTTCCGCCAACGCTTGCGCCCTATTATGCAGCCTGATTTACCAGATGGTTACACAGCGGCCGAAGCTGCTGAAAATAGTCCGCAAAAGATTGGTCGAGCGGCCTCAGCTACCAACCGAGAAGGAATCGCTGTTTAATCTGTTTCAGCGCTTGGCTGAGCATCGAAGAATGTCATCACTTGTCCTGGTTATCGACGCCATTGATGAAAGCACAAGGAGAGACCAACAATGGATTGTAGACCGCTTTCTGAAGCTGCTTGTCTCACCCGACTCCCTACCTATCAGGCTGATGGTGACTGGTCGCCCCACGAGCCCCGCCGTCAAAGCAATCAAAGCGCTCAAAACAAGTAGCGCCATCAAATCGAGCCAAGGTTGTACTGCCAATTTCTTCCATTTCGCCCTGGAGGAAGGCGGGATCAGGCTACAAAGGGATGTGCAAATATTCGTTGAGAGACGTGTTGACAGTCTGGTGCGAAGTGGCATTTGCCGCGAAAAGCTGAAGCCGGATTTGATTGCAACGCTCTTGGAAAAGTCAGAGGGTACATATCTCTGGGTTTCCTTGGCCTGCTGTTTGCTTCAGAATCAAAATTTTGTTGGCAAGGAAGGCATCCACAGACTGTTGAGTAGCCCACCTCAGGACGTCATAGACTTGTACGGCCTCCTGGTCGAATCGATACCACCAGCGGAACGAGAATTGGCGATAAGAACACTTCGATTGTTGATGGTCTCTACTAGACATCTGGTGTCCCATGAGCTCATCCTGATGCTGGCAATCAGACCAAATCATTCATGCGTCTCTGAGGTTTATGGGGATGCTGAAATTTGTGATGCTGAAGCACTCGAAAGCCTGCTAAATGGTCTAGTGAAAGTCGCAGATGGTACTTTCGCTTTAGTTCACCAAACTTTGAAGGAATACTTCGCCGAGGCTAGGAGCTCCAATGGTGTGTCTACGGCTGACATCAAGCTGGATCCATGTCGCGATCACAACGATACTGCAAAGCGCTGCATGTACTACCTGTTACTACACGACTTCCAACAGAATGTTCTCGAAGATCTACTACGAAGGCGCTCAGAGGACACTGTGGCCAGCGAATCCGCCGATGATACAGCTGAAGCTGATGATCTGCTGAGCCGAATGTTTAGGGAGCCGCATGATATTGTGCGGGAAGTAGCAGGATTGATTGCCACCCGTTACCCCTTATTTGATTATGCAGCCAGAAATTGGGCCTTTCATCTCTCGCAAAGTTATTCACAAGAGGCTGAGCAAACTAACCATCTGGCAATGCGACTATATGACGACACGACTCCTAGGATCTGGCTCAAATATTTGGTAGCAGTCGATGAGGATTTGAGGGACCTTCCGGTTGACTCTAGTCCACTTGTGCTTGCGTGCTTCTTTGGACACGACAGATGTGTTCAAGAGCTTCTTATCGAGGACAAGGCCTTCGATGGTTCGACAGCTTTATATTGGGCTGCGAGGAATGGTCACGCTCTATGCCTAAAAGAACTTCTTTCAGCAAAGAGTTCGTTGACTTTCCCACCTGCTCCTAGAGGTTTAGCGCCGCTAGCGGTCGCCGCAGCTCAAGGACATACGGCATGTGTTCGCATTCTTCTGGCCTATGGGTACAACGTTAATGAGACAACCGAAAGGGGCCAAAGCGCACTATCTTTGGCTGCCAAAGGAGCACACTGCGACACTATATCTGCGCTTTTAAACGCGCAAGATTTGGATGTGAACGCGAAAGATCAGCTGGGAGCAACTGCTCTTTTCTGGGCTTCTGCTGCATTATCTCCAAAAGCTGTCTCTCAGATACTGGACGTCCCGCAGACAGACCTGTCTATACTGGACAAATATCAGCGAAGCGCTCTATCGTGGGCGTGCGAGTATGGGGCGACCGACGTCGTGAAAGCTCTGCTCCCCAGGCTGCCACGAGACCAGCGCAATATGAAAGATCTCAGCGGCCAGACCCCGTTAATATACGCCATCAAGTCTGGCGAGCTGAATACCGTAAAGGCTATGATGGAAGGCATTCATAGCTCCAATATTGTAGACCAAGACTACGAAGGGCGCAATTCCATATCCTGGGCGGCTCAGTCGGCAAATCCTCAAATTCTGGATTATTTACTGAAGAAAGACAAGTCAGCAGCAAATATGGAAGACAAGTACGGATGGACTCCGCTTGCTTGGACACTTGACCCTCCCGAACGGAAAGCGAACGCCGAGACCTTACTCGGCTACATAGCTGGAGACCTCGACGATGTGTCGGCTCTGGCTATGTTCAAGCTCGCGCTGGAATGGCAAGCATTTGCTATTGCACAGCTCCTGATATCGACAGAAATCTTCAACGTCAACACAAAATCTACAGACGGGCGCAACGCGATGTCATATGCAAGTGAGGCTGGTCACGCGAGCTTGACCAGCCAGCTTCTTGGAAAACATGGAAGTACCTGCAAAGCTCTGGAGGATGAAAGCACGACTTCGCAGCTGCCAGCAACTACTGATGAACGTGCAATTCGTGGTGGGAGGCTTCCTCGGTCCATGTAAGGTTTTGCAGGACATTGTAGCCTCAATTCGGACAATGTTCATGGATAAAGTCTGCTACGGAGAATATCTGCTAATACAGCAACAGAGAGATCTACTGTTCGATCTTATAGAGTTATTGCCTGCCCTCCATGAATCACCACCGAGCCTTGGTTCGCGATTCTTGTAGTATCAGCGTTATTGTATGTGAATTGGTGCCCAGATTTGCCCAGTAGTGGTCCTTCGTTATGTTCGTGTGAATTTCCGCTTGAGTTCAAATCTTCGTGGTCTTCGCTCGTCTTGCCCAATGCTGAGGGTGTCGTGAGGCGTTGCGTGACCGCGCTTACCGCCTTATCATCTGCCAGAGATCCTTTGCAATAGAATTTCTGCAGTGTTGTATTGATCTCAAATGAAGTTACTGCATTTTCGAACATCTG
The DNA here is from genome assembly GCA_002933655.1 of Cercospora berteroae. NCBI lineage: Eukaryota > Fungi > Ascomycota > Dothideomycetes > Mycosphaerellales > Mycosphaerellaceae > Cercospora > Cercospora berteroae. Next base: position 14,386 of record PNEN01001637.1, read on the forward strand.
GTGGTTGGCAAGAAGCTGCATTTTGTCGAGTATGTCTTTGAACATCAGCTCGACCTTCTTTCTCAAACCAGGCGTAACACTGCGAAACGCCTTCGAGAAGCGGACAGCTCGAGAGGCTCCAGCAACAGGCAAGCACTTTTCGAAAATCTCCTGCAAGTCTTGGGCCTTCGTTTTGCAAGCTAGTACAACTGGATAGACAAACTTGGTCGTCTCGGCAAGTTCTTGCAATTTTTCGTCGCTCTGAGTATACCGGGACTCCTGTGCTGCCGCTTCTTGAATTTCTCCTATCGTACGCAAAGTCCTTAGGACAATGGGGATGCTCTCTGCAATTTTGCGAAATGAATCGTGAAGGCCAGAACTATGTTGAGCGGCGTCGCAAATCTTTTTGGTCGTTTCGACGATGGTTATAATGGAAGAAATGATGCCTAGTACTGCAAAAGCTTCGGTGCCCGACATGTCCACTGACCAGACCGACAAAAAATTTGAGCCAGAACTGCAAGGAATATAACGACTCTCTGCAAGATCGTGGCACCACTGCAAGCAGCTTATACGCCACAATGGAAGCTGGAGGCTAAGGGGCTGTGTTCGACTTTAAGCGCCCATCGGTGGGGCTGATAGCTGCGGGCTTCAATGCGATCGCAATTACGACAATGTGTTGATCTAAGCGCTGGAGCGAGGGCTGTGCAGCTTTGCATCATGAATCAAGCGGAATGCTCAGGCGTGGCACTAGCCGACCGCTGGCAAACCGACGCGCCTCTGTTGGCAATCGGAACGTCCCTAGAGACATCAGAACCAGAACGATCGAAATTGATGACCTGAAATCTTGCCCTGTGGGAGAGGAGACGAGATCCAGACTATGAACAAGATGCCCAAAGCCACAGGTCACCTCTGACCCTCTTCATTCTGGAACCAGTCAGCCGAAGCATTTCTGAAACGCTTTCTACTGTCAGCAGAGCGGACTGGCAGGAAGATTGTGTTCCAGAAGTGTAGCGGCTGTAGGCTTCGGTTAGTGGGCTAAGCTTGTAGGCGCAGACGTACCAGCCTCGCAGGAGCGTTAACTTGACACGTCTCGGTTAGTACACCCTGTTCCCAATTTTAAGCAGCAGGTCACGTAATGCAACACTGCCACACGCATGGCAAATTGCGACTGGTTAATGGTTAGCACCACTTACATCACCGCTGCCAGGGGACGAGCAGATGGAGATCGGGAGTTCGAGTTCGACATTCTCGGCTCCGTTCCCGCACGTCGATTACTACGACTGACAGCGTGATGGGAGAAACAGGATCCCGTCATGCAGGTTGTGGTTTGTCAAAAGCTCTCCGCTGATCCAAATGATCCAAAGACTGGTAGAACCTGCCTGAATAAAGGCGACGGACTACATCACTGCGAGTGCATCCTTGCATCTCCTCGAATAGCAATGCAGCGTACCAGAAGAGATTCTTGTGGACATGTCAAGCAGGGAGCGACAATAGGCTTGCCTCGAATTAATTGTCGTGCAGCTCAACTGTTACTCTTATGCAGTGTCACACTGCATGGCGGTGAGCGATTATACCATTCTGATTA
>PNEN01001638.1:0-16071 GCA_002933655.1 Cercospora berteroae
TGCCATAGCAGTCCATGGCACGACGTGCCATGTGCCATTACAACACTAGTCCTAATGAAGACAGTGTCAAAGCCCTAGGCCTCAGGAGAAGCACACTAGTGTCGGCTTCTCCGCTCAGAAGGCGCGTGTGCTGTGGCACGTGTACACCGTCTGAGACCCCTCCCCCGGGATGCACGGATTGGAACGAAGGTGCTTGTAGAAAGCACGCGATCCCTAGCAATGGCTCAAATTCCTTAGACGCTGTCCATGGACTGCTATCTTCATCCTCAATTTAAACACCTTAGACATCTGGGCCCAAGGATGAATCTGCTCCATTAGATTCTGGGAAGCTTACTTCTCCCTTACGTGCTGGGCAGGTTGCCTGCTGAGGGCTTATGTCGGAATTCCCCCGACGAGAATTCCATTCTAATATACGAGCCTTAGCAAGACATTGTAGCATGTCTAGTAAGTAGCTAGGCGTCGTTGTTAGGCGATAGACTTTACGTACTCTAGTCCTGTAGTCGACCCGTATACTAGCAAGGGAGCTGCTGCTAACATAGACAAGTATCTATACGAGTCTGTAATTACTAGACCCTGCCGAGTTCGTATTTTAGTTGTAGTAGTACTGTAGTAGTAAGACTAGTGAACTAGCTCTAGCTAGCTAAGGAAAAGGACACCTTCAAGGCACAAACGATAAGTACTATAACTACCAGCTGATTTCTTCTTACTATCTTCCTCTATCACTCTATCTACTGGCGCGGGAAGTTTTACAAAGCTAAAACACAGCTCGGAGAAGTTCGCCCTCAGAACGGGATCATCCGATCGAAATGATCTTCCTTGCACTTGTACTCGCTGCCGTTACTGGTGCATCGGCTTTTTCACTTAATTGTAATGGCGGTACTCCAGGCGACGGGGGGTGTGAACTTAACGGGCGTAGTACTTATTGCGTAAGTCTCTTTATATTATTACCAGTTTCTAGTTTTCTTTGATACTAGATTCTCTCAAGTAACACAACTAATAGTATGAATAAACTAGTGCTGGGAGAATGGCTATAGCTTCGAGTTTCCGACAGTTCGCGATATAACGGTGTTTTCTAGGAACCCTCAAGACGGGACCTCCTGCGACTCTTTGGGGAAATCGGGTGTTGTTGCCTGCGCTTAACATGTTTAAGTTAGCATTAGTCTCGGCTGCTGCTTCGCTCTCCTCCCGGTCGGAGAACTCGGAGAGAGCTGTGGATGCACTTTCAAATTCCCGATTGCGCCGGCAAGAAGATTTTGGTGCTCGAAAAGTGATGGTGATTCTCATCATAGGTGTCAAAGACGTTCTAAGGAGTGGGTTCGGATGCTGGGCATGGTGTCTTGTCTCCCTATTAAGGTGGAGCAACGCTTGGTTTCGTACTAGTCGGTTTCTAAGAGTAAGATGAGCTTGCGATTGCTGGACGTGTACTGCCCATAAAACCATAATGTGTATCTCCTACGAGTACTGAAACAACGAAACTGAGTGGAAAGTCAGGTCTTAGTAATAAAATACAAGGAAATCGCCTCTAAACGAATCCCACGGCTCTTCCAGCGCATTCACTGATTGCACGAGACCTTTGCTGCGTAGTTTTAAAGAGCTGAGAGCAGCGCATTTGTTGCTACGTAGCCTGCGCCCTGGTAGACACGGCTTATGCGTCAACGTCTATCGCGGTGCACAGCTCGTAATATTCAAGCTCACCTTAGTCAAGCTTTTTACAATAGCGAAAGCGGAAGGGATCCGACATTCTAATGATTCAACAACGTATACCTAGAGCAGAACTTAGCAAGCAAAAGACGCCAATTGTCAGGCATAATGCTGCTGACGCACAGCGAGGGCTCCTATTGAGGACGCTGTCCACGCATATCCGATCGAGTCAGATGTGATTTGCCAGTGAAGACGCAGACCCAAAAGATTGGGACCTGGACGAATGACAGGCTGATCGCTGCTCCACATTCTGCAGCCTTCAATCATCAGGACCGTTGAAATGAAGCCATGCCGACTTGATGTGAAATGCCAACAACATGGCCTTCTCAAATGTTGACTTTGCCGTGTGATATGCAGCGCTTGTGTTCAAAATTGTTTGCGACAATTATCAGACTGCGTCTGTTCGATAGAGCAAGAGAGAATGGCAGCAGCTGAGTCTAAACAATGGTATGCAGAAGGTGATGATGACAAAATGAATCAAGAGGGACGTGGAGTCGCGTCGACGTCGGTAAAGTTTGGATGCCAAAACCATGTCGCGGTCACGTCTCGACGCGACTTTGTAACTCATTATCCTCTTTTGTCAAGATGCGGTACTCGCACAATCATCAGAAGGTCATGATCCGAGATTCCATCTATTAGAACACTGGACTGATGGCAAGGTCTCTTTACGATACGCGTCGTTGCCTTATGTGGGATTTCAATGCAAGTGAGAAGGTCGCAACATCGCAGCCGATTGGTCAGACCGCGAACCCCCTCCCCCTGAGAATAATCGACGAATGATAGGCTTGGGGTTGTGCAGGGGGGACATGTCGAGTGGCAGCAATACAGAAGCTGACGGTGCATGTGTGGTATGTCTTTGGGGACGACTCCCTCGTGGACCTCGTGCTTTGGGGAATCTGCGAGAAGAAGGCTATGAGTATCGAGCAAATCTCTAGGAGAGTGTGCCGCAAAGATGGCGAGAAGCCCGACTTGCCGAAGCTACACAAGGCTATCGTAGGAGCATAAGACAGAGAGAGCAGTCCTCTTAGTCAAGTTTAGTAGCGAGCAGTCTCTCTACTACCAAAATTCAAAATAGAACGTATAACACGTTTCGCATGCCTCCGGCGGCTCTTCGAGGACCCTCTAGGGGCCACTGCGTGGAGCTTTTTCTTTGCGCCTGCGGCGGGCTGTTTAGGGAGTTGCGTCCGTGTTGTAATTGCCGTATTTTGCGACGCGCCCAACGCCTTCGGCGTTGAGCGCGTCGCAAAATCCGAATATGCACCAAACGACAACTGCGTCGTAGTCTCCAGCCTCTTTTGAGTCGAAACTATCAAGGGAGTGCGATTCTCAATTTACGCAAAGTGCCAAAGTTTCGAAATCTCGAAGGTTGACATCGCAGTTGCATATGTGCAAGCCAATTTCAGAAAGTTCGATGATTGGGCGACAACGCAACACTTTCCTGCGAGTAGATTGTGCAGGAACATTGATCTGATTCTGCTTATAGCACCATGCTATCGATCGTGTGGACTACCATTACGCTGAAGCTGTAGGTGTGAATTGAACAAGCCATGCGAGGCCACCGACCCCCGACTACAGCCATATCTGGTCATCTTGAGTGCAATGTCTGCCACACGACATCCCGTTGCGAACAGATCACGCTGCAGCGAGAAATCGACATCGGCTTGCATTCAACGTTGTCCTCTGTAGCCTTCAAGGATCTCACCCAGCGGCTGCTTTGTCAGACTCTGCTCGAACTTCTCGTTTTCCTCCCCGCCTGTTTCCCAGTGTGGTCGACATTCGGCAAATTGCGCTCAGATGACTGGTTTTGGCTTCATTGACACCGCCTTTTCCCCAAAGACGGCAGCTGACAGAAGCGGATTTGTCGTGTCTGTATTGCGGACTGCACAGTGTTCGAGGCATGCGACAGCCTCTGCTGCGACCTTCTAATCCTCATCCATCGACTCCCATCCACCCTCACCTCCATTCTCCTCAGCTTCCGCCTCCTCTTCCTCCACTTCGTCATCGCGCTCAATCCCCACAAGTCTTTCCTTGACATCTCCTTCAGGCATCTTGACTCTCGTAGCAAACGCTTCACGAACAGCCTTATTCGTACTCGTATCCCAGATCTGTACAGCGCCTTTGCTTCCTGCGACAGCCAATCTGAACGCGATCTCCTTATCCGGAGCAAAATTGGCAGAGAAGACCTTGCCAACTTCGAGGTCTCGCGATGTGACCATGCTTGGTCCGGATTCTTCTGTGATGTTCCACAGCTTGACAGTCTTGTCTGTTGATCCCGTGGCGATGAAGCCTGGAACGGCGGGGTTAAGGGAGAACGTTGAAAGCTCGCTTTCGTGTGCTTGCAGGCGCCAGAGCGGTTTGCTCTTCTCCGGTGTCGAAGGTTGTTGTCGAGCGTCGAAGCAATGGAGGACACCAGATTCTGTGCTGACATAGAAGTTGTTCTCATTGTGAGGATCCCACTTGATCTGCTCGACATCGCTTTCGACACCCCAACGTGGCACCTTGCCGTCTTTCACTCGCATGTCTGCAGCCACGATCGTTCGGTCGTATGAGCCGGAGAGGAGGATCGCTGATTGTGTTGGGTGCCATGCGAGCGCGCACACTTTGTCTGTATGATGCTCGTACGAATGTGCTGCTGTGCAGGTGTTCAAATCCCACAGCTTGACCGTCCTATCCGCCGAAGCACTTGCAAGCAAGTTCCTGTGATTCCTGTTCGCGGCCAGCGACAACACAGCATCGACATGATAGTTCTCGTTCGCCTTCTTGCTCTTCTTCTTTTTCTTCTTAGGTGCCTCTCCTTGCTGCTGTGAGCCCTGCCCAAGCACAGCATTCGGGTACATGCAGTCCACGATGTCCAAGTCCCACAGCTCGATATCCGGATCCATTGTGCCAACAGCCGCGAAGTTGCCGCCTTCTCCAGCATCTGGTTGTCCAACTTTCATCCCAATCCATTCTACGCAGAGCGGCACAGCAGGAAGCATGACATCGTGGTGAACGTAGAGGTTGTCTGCTTCGTCTTCGTACACATAAACCTCCAGATGTGCGACCTCATCTTCTATCCTCGCCGCCAGCACCATATTGTCTGTGGGCAGAATCTGCAGCTCTTCCCTCTCCTCATCGTCCGAGGCTTCGCCTTCCGGTAATGTCAAATAAGGATCTTTCTCTCCATCTGCATGGTATGCCAGCGCCTTTATATTGCTAAAAGTGCCGTTGTTTCCCTCTTCCTCCTCCTCTGCATCTGGCAGATCTGGTTCGTCATCGTAGTGCTCCATATCGTACTCGGCCAGGTCATCGTCTTTGGCAATGTCATCATCGTCGTCACTGTCGCTGTCGTCCTTCTCGATCTCTTTCTTGGCCTCCTCTTCCGTGACCTCGCCCATGTTGACTTTGTTGAGCGACTCTCTCGCCTTCTCCAAATCGGCCTGCGCATCGTCCAATTCGAGCTTGGCCAGCTTCGCGATTCGCGCGTACTCTTCGTCGTCCATGTTGTACTTTGTTGGGAAAGCCGCCGCGTGGCCGCGAGGCACCCATGCCGTCGATGTGATCATGGAAGACATCTTGGGCAGAATATCAAGATCACAAAGTTGTTGGTTGCAAGTCCAGCTCAAACGTCCTGCCCTACTTCGGCTCTCCAAAAATTTAATGTGGAGCCTCGAAGCTGGACCCTTGGACTCATTGGCCTTCGGAGAAACTCTCCCCCCACTGCGCACGCCAGCATGTGATCTCGTCTCGACTCCGGATCGACAAGGGTCATGAGCACTTATTGTCCAAGGCACTCGCATTACTGGACCAAACCAATCTCGTCCGCCTCAGCTGATACATATCCCACTTCACTTCACCTCCCTCCTCACGCTCCACCACATACACAAGAGAACCCAAGCGACATCGACCTCCAAGATGGATCCACACGCGCACATGGACCACGGTAGCGGCAGCACCATGCCGGGCATGGACCACGGCCACATGGGACACGGGTCCCCCGACGAGCCTATGATGTGCAACATGAACATGCTGTTCACATGGGACACATCGAATCTCTGTATCGTATTCTCCAGCTGGAGGATATCCGGCGCATGGTCTCTGATCTGGTCGCTGGCGGCTGTGGTAGCGCTGACGGCTGGGTATGAAGCTGTGCGGGAGGCGAGTAGGAGATACGAACAGCAATTGGAGAGAAGGACTGGTGGACGTGAGTATTTCCCAGACTTTCCATTTCCATGTTCTGTTTTTTGTTTTCAAGGCATATGCTGTGCAAAAGAGATGGGAGGAACATCCACAAGTTGCTTCTATCAGAGTGATGATACTACAGAATCATCACATCCCCAGAGTCCTTCACATTCACAAACCTCTTCGCTTCTCTCTACAACCTTTTGAACTCTTTCTCAAAAATGAGATACTTACCCTTCTTCCCGCAAACCAAAAGTCACCCTCCCAGAAACTGAAACCGATCCATCTACACACTCCGTCCATCACAACGAACGAAGCTCACTCCTCTGGATCCCAGGGACCCAGTCCGTTTCCGAGGAGAAGAAAGGCAAATTGATCAAAGCCATTCTCTATGGTGTTCAGGTCTTTTATTCGTTCTTTATTATGTAAGTTGCATGCTGAGACGCGGGGGACGAGGGAGATGTGCTGATGTGGAGATTCTAGGCTCCTTTTCATGACGTATAATGGCTGGATCATGATCGCTGTGGGCGTGGGAGCTACTGTTGGATATTTGATGTTTAGTGGTGCGGGAAATAGTGCTACGAAATCGGCAGCATGTCATTGATGGCAGTTCGGAAATAGAGACGCAGGTCTTGGAGGCGTAAAGGGCACGAGGAAACAGCTCATCGCGAAATGTAGACACCACCGCAGCGCTTATTCCGCAGAAGACGAGATTAGACAACGAGACTCCACACACACTACAACCCCCTCCACGCCACCTTCGCAACATGATCCACCCTCTTCCTCGTACTCTTCACAAATCCCAAATACCTCAAATCCGCCAACGAACGCTGAAACAACGCCATAGTCTTCTCCTCACTCGTCTCACCCTCCCCTCCCTCATCATCCCCAATGACCGCCTGAAAAGCCTTCCACAAATCATGCACATTAATCAAACTCCCCGACTCCAAATAAAGCTGATACAAAATCGCCGTAGCGGGCTGCGTACCCGATAACGCCGCCTCTTCATTCGTTCCAGGATCACAACATTCGCAATCAAGATAATCATGCGGAGCAGCGAGAGCACGTTCCACAGCGTGACGAGGTCGAGGCATGAAAACTTCTCTGTAAGGTGTTCGAGAATCGTAAACGAAGATTTCGTTGAGGGGGAGTTCTTTTACTCCGATGAGGTGGTGGGAGAAATAGGTTTCGAGGAGAGTTGACAGACGTCGGACGAGGGCTGTGTAGGCTGCGTCTTGTTTGGAGAGGGTGGATTTTTGTTTGCTGAGTTCGACTTTTTGGGCGACGACTGTGGTTCGGAGGGTGGAGTTTTTGATGTCGTCTTCGCTGCAGAGGGGTTTTGAGGAGGTTTCGTGGTCTTTTGTGAGGGATTTGAGTTCCTTCTCGATGGCGTGGAGTTCTGTTTCGGCTGAGGAGGATAGAGTGATGGAGTGGAATTGGTCGATGACTTTGAGGGCTACGTCGGAAGGCGATTTGCGGAGGATCAAGAGAAGGGATCTGATCAGGGTGGAGTCGGTGAGCTTGCCAGACATGGCTTGAATGTAGAGGCTCGGCTTGGACGAGACTTGAGTAGATGGCAAGCAGGCTTGGACCTTTCTGATTGCTTCCGCCGCGGCTCTCGTGCCTGCAAGCGACTGTCGCCCAGCTGCGACACTCTTCTTTGCAAAGTCGAAGAGGGCTTGATCCGAGTCAAGCAATTCGCGCACTTGTTCCGTCTCTCCATCATCGAGTAACTGTCTGGCATAATCGCGGAGAGTTGGCAGATTGCGCAAAGCCTCAAAGTGGTCCTTCGGAACGTCTCTGAGCGTGATCTTCGGGTCCAGCAGCAGACTTGTCGCATTGGCATAGTAATGTGACATGTAAGCATACCTCGTAGCCTGAAGCAGACTATCTATGCCTTGGATATAGTCACTTTGCCGCTCCAGTATCATGGACGCAAGATTCGGACCCAGCCAGAGCTCCGATTCCGGACTGGTGAGTACCTCGAAAATCTGCTCGACCTCGTCTGTCGACACTGCTGCATCGAACAGCCTGCCATCGAGAGACCTGATGGCGGCAGATGATAGTCTCTGCTGAAGGAATTCCACAGAAGTGGCCACATTCAGCAGAAAAGCAAAAGGTATTCGGTCCTGCCAGCATGCCAGAATTTCAATGAGTTCAGACAGCAGGTCGCGATCGAAGGCTTCAGTGTCTTCGAAGGCGATCACTACTTGCTGCAGTTTTCGCTCTTGCACGTAGTCGTACAAGATCTGCAAGTCGTAGTTCAGTCGCTTGGGACCTTTGCGAGATGTGGTTGTCTCTTCCAGTTCGTCGCCATCGCCTTCCGTGGCTGTCGCCGAGGTAGCTTTTTGGTTGATCACTTTGAGCAGCGCTTTCAAGTTCGACCCAGATCCCGAAGAAAGTGATACGAAGCATCTTCTCGTCGCTGAATTTGTGCTCAGACCGGAAAGCTGAGAGGCGACGGAGTTGCGCAGAGCAGAATTTGGACCGGCGAGAATAAGACCTGTGGGAACGCGCGTGTTGCTCTCGGCCACAGAAGACTCGTCCAGAAAATCTGCGATTTCGTTGAGTGTAGACGAATTGATGGTATCGAGTCTCTCGTTGATGCGTTGCTGTTGCGCGCCCCATGCTTGCTGGCATGCTTTCTTCCTCAAATTCCAGGATGCTTGCAAGCCTTGGGGCTCTGTGCGTCTTCTCTTGACCGGCCTGTCTTCCTCTGGCTCGAAAACGTAGCACTTTTCGTATTCCATGATTGCATGAACAAGAAATTGGGATGGAGCGTGAAGACAGGAAGTTGAGCAACGCGTTTGGACACGCGCTTTGACGAGTTGTGATTGGTCGGTCGCGACTGCATAAAGTTGTGCATTACATAACTGCACTTGCTGCCCTGGGCTGTGCACCGACGGTGCGACTCCTCTGTCTTCTGTCTCCCATCCAATATCTGCATACATGTTCTGGTGCATGTCTCCACGTATCGACGACTCCTAGCTCTCTACCCACTCTACCTGCTGGTGTTCCCCTGTACCCTGCCCCATCTTCAGGCTACCAATCTCAAGGTTCGGCATGCCCTTCGCCACAGCATTTTCAGGCCCAGAAGACCGATCAGCGCATAGTGATGAGCAAAGAGCAAGTCAGTGTCTACTGTATGCACGTCCAGACTTACTGCACCTCTAGGATTGCCGGCCTCAAGCAGAGGTGAGCTGCTTCGCAATGTCAACTCCTCCACAGGCCGGTGACCTCTCCTCACTGAAGACACGACACTCGTCCGCTTCTGCTAGATGCATTGCTTCGCCCTCCTGCCGTACTGCTTGCGCTTTTCGCCCGACAGGCCTTGACACCCCATGATTCGCTGACAGGGATCTCACATGAAGCTGTAGCTCCTCAAGTCGTCAGCGACTTCTCGCCTCTCTCATCCTCCAGCGGGGCAACTTGCATATCAGTGCGAACAGCGAAGCGGCGACATCACTGCCTCAGACTGCATACCGGTTCCGCTGTGAGATTAATAGACAGCACAGCGCAGTATGGTGTTTGGGTTGTAAGTTTGAAGACGAGGCTCCTCCAGTATCTTGCCACCGCTGGAGCGTGTCACATTCATCTAGACCTCAAACTAATGGCTCCAATTCCCAGACTTGACGCTGTGCTCGAGCTCGTGCGGCGGAACGTTGATGCTATGCCCTGGCACGAAGTAAAGCAATGGCGACCATTCTCCATCGACGCACTGGGACTCGTTACCCTACTTGGAGCCGAAGAGGTTAACAAGGCGCTTGGCACATTGGAGCGACGACGTACACCGAGTATCTGCCATTCCTGGCGGCATATATTATCGCTGGTGATAGGTTTGCCGATGAGCAGGCCGGCCACAGTCTCTACAATATCACCGACGAGATAACTACGACAGAGCTCAAGGGATTTTTCTCTCGATGGCTCTCCTCTCAGAGAGTCCTAAATGCTACTACCATATTTCGTTGGCAAGTAAGCAAAGAAACTCGGAAGATGGGACTCATGGACCTGGTAGCTCCACTACTGTCATTCATTGCCGTGGCCCCTTTGCTTGTGTCGACTGTTCTGGTAAGAATCATCGGTGTTTCCTAGAGAGATGTAGCTGACCACCATTAGATGGGCGACTGGTTCGGCTTAGGGAATGCATGCGCTATCGTATGCTCTATTTTGGTTCGAAGCTTCATCATGTGGCAGCGTCGCCGTGCTCTGGACTCAGTTGCAGCGCCGGAGACTGTCGTCGATGTCCAAACGTCTCAGCAAAGCGAAAAGCTCCCTCAATACCGTGAGAAGAGTCTTCCACCAACGCCAAGTACGCACAGCTCGCTGGAATCTGTTAGACAGCTCCATCGGAAAATCTCAGCACCCACTTCGGATGACATCGTCAAGTTGTTGATCACCCGGGCAGACGGCAAGATGGTCACGATCTATACTCCTCGACAGATCCTCAACACTTTCGTCCACGAGGCGAAGCTATCTCATCCGCAGACTTATCACTTGGTCAGATACTGCGGGTGGACAGCTTTCGGTGTTCAAATGTGCATTCTCGGTATGGCCTCGCTCTTCACTCAAATATATACAGTGATTCTTCTGGTTTTCAGCACATGGGCGCTGTCCCATTCCTTCAATTTCGACGTCGGCCGGAAGACCTACGCTGCCATAGCCGAGGATGGAACACTGAGCGACTATAGGAGTACTCACTTCGGCAATAAGCTTGAGGTTGAGCAAGAGAATCCACGGCATGGCGAGGGAGGCGGCGTGGACAAGAGAATGCACGCTTACGTCCGCCTGCAACCTACCGAAAGGCAAGAAGCTATGTTGAAGCACTGGTCAATGCTTCCATTTGAGGGCGTTCCTTGGTATGATAACTATCATCAAGCCAAAGTCGACTACGCTGCAAGCATTGATAGGGTGGCGATGAAGTCGCCTTTGTCGTCGAGCCCCAGCCAGCAGTCATAGACGACTCAGGCCTAATGGTACATAACTCTTTGGGAGATGAGATGTAGGGTGGATTTCTGATTTCGCGACTCATGACGTCCAGGGACTGCAGTGGCCTTCGTAACTGGGCGACATTGTCTGTGAGTCGTGCAATCATCAAGCGTGTGCGTGGAGAACGTCTCATGCTGACAAAGTCTTAGATTTCCACAATGACGAGATAGGTGAATATTGCTGTGGCTAACTAAGGACGCCGATCAAGGAATCTTTAACATGATGAATTCAGGGCAGTATTGGGTATGGCCGCGAATCTGATACATAAGAATTGACCACCACTTTAGTGTATCAAAGCGATGGATTCTCAGCCACACCTCGAGCCAGAACAATCATCGCCTCGATCAACAGCCAGCTCTTAGCCTTCCGCCTTGATATCTAATGCTGTCAACCAAACATCTTCCCGTGCTTAAATTCGACTTTGATGAGGTTTCGCGTCTGTGGCCTCGTGCTAGAAGGGGCGGCGTCTGGCAGGGGACTGCTCACAAACACACCAACTTGCCCGAAAGCTCACACTTTCAGGACCCAGGTGCTCATCGGCATGACTCCGACCAGCAGCGTATATAATGATGGCTTGGTATCGATCTCTACTGACGCGTGCAGAGGCTCCATGGGCGAACATTCTGTTCACTCGTGAAGTCAAAAATGTGCACTACTCAGCGACGCGCCTTTTGCGTTACACAGTCCCCACGCTTGGCATGGTATGACAGATTCCTGCGTTTGATCACACAGCGAGTTGTGGGACTAGAGCTCACCTACGTTCCTCGCCACAATTAGCAAATTCTTCACACATTTCGAACCACAGCCTCATGGCCGACTACTCAGCACGGCATATTTCTTTCAGCGATGATGAGGGAAGCGATAGATGGGGCATTGTTGATAAAGAGGATGATTTTGGGATTGACATATTGGCAGAGAATCTTGCCCATCACGTCGAAGTAATGTCAGAACCTGGCGACTATAGGGCATTTATGGCAATTCCCGAAGACAAGAAAGAGCTATTATCCGGACGTTGCGACTCATGTTCTTCCATGGGCTATGGCAATCTCGTGCCCGAACGCTGCCCCGATCCACAACCTTGCAAACGCTGGGATGGAAGACAGGCTCGGGTATGTGGCGCCTGTTGGGTCCATCTGCCCCGAAATCCCAAGCTCTGTGACAACTGTCAAAGATGGAACACAGGCAAGCATTCTTGTGACATTGGGCATGTTCAGAGCAAACAATCTGTGTACGAAATGGCTGAAGATACACATTGCATCCTGTGTCGGCCAGTGAGAATAGCTGTAGTGGAAAAGATCCAAGCCGCTTGGCCTGGTCGTGAGTTGACTAGCTCCGAGATCAAGCTCAATGGGCCATTCTACCAGGACCCACGGGTGTATGGAGCGATGGATGTTGTGCCGCAAACCTTCACGCCGGTGCCGGAAATCGGTGGGAAACGTGAAATCAAGTGCAAATTCATGGTCGAGTTCTACGTCGACGGTAGACGCGATGGACAAAACAAAATCTTGGTCCCTCTCAAGCTCTACTACCGATCCGCTCTGGGCGACCTTCGCCGCTTAACGCCGTGGCGCAGTCCGAACATTGATATGCGAAGCTTGCGGAAAGCAATGGCAACTTGTGAGGCACACCATGCTGAGAAATGCCGGCCTGATTTGCCTCCACTGCCTGATGGAGTGCGTCTCATCGACACTGCAGAACACCGCCTCATAAGACCAGACCCGGAACAGAGATCCACTTCATCGCCTTGAGCTATCTATGCGCCGCAACAGCACAAGAATACTGCCGCAAACTCAGTGTCGCCAACGCACTTAGTTTCGAGGAGCCCGGAGCATTGAAGCGGCAAGACTATCCGCGCCTGATCTGGGATGCGATGGTGTTGTGCGGGGATCTAGGCGAGCGATATCTCTGGGTAGATTGTCTTTGTATCATACAAGACGACAAAGAGGAGAAGCTCCGCCAGATCCAGGCCATGGATAGGATATACTCATGCGCGAAGTTCACAATGGCCGTTGCTGCTGATTGGCACCGCGACGTCGGCATACCTGGGATCCGCAACAGGCTGCGAAACACTTGGTGGGAAGAAGAGTTGTTCTGGGGCAAATATCGCCCCATCCTGGACTTCAGTCTCACAACGGACGTCATGGACTCGCCGTGGAACTATCGTGGGTGGACTTACCAAGAGCAGTGCCTTTCGCGCCGAAAGATCTTCATCTCCAACCATCGATCTTTCTTCGCATGCCAAGAGATGGAATTCCAAGAGAACCGCGGTCGGAGAGTCTCTGATCATGGCGATGTAAATGTCCTCGACGTCCCACCCACTATGTGGCTAGAGTGCTGGAACGACTACATGGTATCGATTCAGGACTACACTGCTCGCAACCTCACTTTTGATACTGACATTTTGCACGCATTTGCCGGGTACAGTAGAGTGGCAGCAATGCAGCTCAACACCCGAATGATATATGGCATGCCGGAACGCTGGATAAGCAGAGCTTTGCGCTTCGAACACAACAAGTCGTGGAAACGTAGGGAAGGAACAGAGGACATTCCATCGTGGAGCTGGGCAGCCTGGTGCGGCATGGCTAACTTTAGGGTAGCCATGCCGTACCTTGACCACGCTGTCTACGGCTGTCTGGTCGTCTTCCATTATTCCGACCCCGTGGAAGGCCTTGTCAAGCTTCAGGATGAAGATTGGTGGTTTTGGGATGAAGACTTTCCAGAATGCAATCAACCGTGCAAGTGGGTAATCGAACCATCTGATCCCAAACACAACTGGCCAACTCGGCCCTCGTATGATTGGCGTGAGTGCCCTCATAATCGGGACACGCTCAGCGACCACGTCGAAATTCATAGAAAAGAGAGGATGATCGCTGCCAGCCATCCCAAGTCGCTGGTGTTCAACACTACCATTGCAAATCTCCTTCTAAAGACAAAAATCACAGTGCCAGCTGGATTCAACCCTACACAAGATGTCACGATACATGACAAGTCTGGACGAATGGTTGGCATTCTCGACAAGGATGTCCTTACTCCCGTGCCTGACTGGGTCAAGACCACGAATCCGTATGAGATCATTGTCATCGGAGCTGGAGTTCTCGCGCCAACAATCCGTTGGCCAAGGTTCCACGAAGATCAACTGCCGGGAAAAGTACGCAGTCTCTGGTTTGAACCTCCTACCGGAGAGCGTGAAAGTCCATGGGTACTGTTTGTTATGCTCGTGAAGAGGCGAAACGACGATCAAAATGTGGTGGAACGACTCGGAACGGGCTTCGTGCTTATGGAGTTTTGGAAAGATTGCGAACCGACTCGGGAGACTATCGTGCTTGTGTGATGTCGACCTTTGTTCGTTCCGACTCAGCCTCAGCACGAGCGTCTCCTGTATGCCGGCATTCAATTACGTGAGGAGTAGGTCGTGAGAGCACGTACGTCTGCTAACATGGTTATGGAACCTTCGCAACGCTGCGTGAAAGTAAGAGCGGAAAGGTGCACTCGAGTCGCCGCCGCAATCTGATGTTGTTTTACAGCTGTGTGCTTTTTCCTATCACGGGAGTTGTCTTACATAACTTCGCCTCTCAATTTGCAGTCGATCGAGACCTCCAATGGAAGTGAGTACTGAAATTCTACTGATTCAACTGGAGGCCTTGAGATGTCTTCGCAGGCCACCATCTCTTCGATTTGACCGACGTCTGATGAGTGTAATTCCTATGATCTCAGGTAACCTAGCGACTTTACTACATGAAATTTTCACGAATGCAGCATAGTTACGAATAAGTAGTGGCTCCGCCAGACCTATGCATAGCTGGACCAGGCCCCATTTCTATGATAAGAAGTGTACTGTTAGAGGTACTGTACATGGTTCGTCATGCACCTGAGCCTTACTTCTCCGCCGACTGGACTGAGGGGACTCTGGAGGTGGCTGGGCTACAATATTGCTTCGTAGCCCTGCGAGTTTAGTGGCGCCCGCGACTCTGATCGTTGTGTTCTAATTGCAGACTATGTATTTTGAGAGAATACTACCCATGCTCGTCCTCCGTAAGCCCTGGACAGTCCTCTCTCAGTGCCTCCGCACTGGCGTAGCGATACTTGCACCAGAAGCAGTAGTGGTACTTTTCACGAAGAAACGTCAGTATCTTTTCCAGCCTCTCATTCACGGGCAGAGCTTCAAACTCGTCCAGCTCCGGATCTCCCTCTTCCAGATCTTCCTCCACCTCATTGCCATACGCCAAGTCTTCATCGTCATCAGCAGTCGTGTAGTCTTTGTGCCGTGACAAACTTTGATCCAGATCATAACGCATACGCCGTTCCCTTTCCTTCTCAAGCCTCTGCTTGACAAGAGGCCGCCACAACAGATTCACAGATCGAAGTGGCAACTCCTTTGCCGATTTCTTCGCCGCGAGCTCACTCTCACCGACCTCGGCCCCATCCTCCATCTCAAACCCCTCCAGCGTCCTCATCGCAGACCACATCTGCCCCTCAAACCTCTTCTGCTCCACCCCCACCCGATTCCTCTCCCGATACTCCTCCGCCGTAAGTTTCACCCTCTTCTCCTTCACATCCAACGCCTCCGCCGCTTCCCGAATTTTCCTCTTCCGATCATTCTCCATCCCAATCCCCCCTCGATCCTCTTTAATCTGAACTTCAATCGGCCTTGTCCTGGCCCCTTCAGTTTTCCCGAGCGCGCCACCTTTGAAGCCCATTTTTGCCATCATTTTGGCGCCTTTGTTGGAACTGTCGAGTTCTGTGGCGAGAGCTGTTTCGAGGTTTTGCCGTTCTCCTTCTGCTCGTTCGGCTTTGGATTTTATTTTGCCGCGCTCGAGGGCCTCTTTTTTGAGGCGGGCTGTTCTTTGGAGGGATGTTTCTTTTTTGGCTGGGGTTTCTGAGAAGGTCATGTTGAGGTAGTCATCTTCTTCGTCGACGGCCATGGTTGCTGGCATGGCGCTGCGGGTTCGCAGTACGCAAACGAAGCTGGCAGCAAAGGTTGGCAGATTCTGCTCCAGATTATGGTCTTGGAATTGTCGACGTAAGGCTGGCGTGATTCACCTCACTTGCAGAATACAGCTTGAAGCTGCCAAAACTCGCAGCACTGCCACAGCTTTTGGCCGCTCCGGCTCAGTCTCCGATCGGCAGGCACTCCCGCTTCCTGCCTGACGGGACGCCGAGTGGCCTTGCAGCGTCTGTTGAATTACGTAGCCACCCTGACCACGTGATTCTTGGCGGAGAAGA
>PNEN01001639.1:0-16309 GCA_002933655.1 Cercospora berteroae
GAACAGTTAGGGCGTCGATAGAGAGGTAACTACCCCTTTGCGACCTCATCACTTTTCTGTCACAAGCACAACCAGGATATCGGTTTTCCAGCCATGTCCCACCGACATCGTGATTCTTCTCGTATACGGTGATTTTCAAGTTCTCCATCTGTTCTTCTGCCTTCTTTAAGAAATTCAGAGTGGAGGCACCAGCACCCATGATGACAACCTTCACTTCGCGCTTGGTGCCATATGGCTGCTCTCTTATCCGATAGCCAGTTTCGTCTGTCTCAGGAATAAGATGTCCATCTCGCTCAGCAGTTGGATTGTTTCGAGCAATGTCGTCCACATTCGGGTTCGCATAGATGCTGGTCGGCGTCTTGCCCATGTGTGTAGGCAACTCCCTGGGATCTCCGACATGGCCCATGGTGGCGATTTGTCCTTGTAATAAGTTTTCAGATGTGTATGGAAATGCAGCAGCACGAAAATGAGCACGCTTTCTGCACTGTGAACACAGTGGATCGTAGCGATACAAACGTGAAGGTGAAATTGACCTACAGTAATAATTATTCTGCTGAAATGATGGTCTACTCAACACCGAGTCTGACTCGGTCGCTGTGTTGGGAGGCAAACGAGCAACGACGTGATCCTCGGGCAACCTTTGGAACCCCTCCTACGACTCCACGAGGGACTGACGACACTAAAGCCGAGAGCGGGGATTCAAGGGAAGGTTATCCGAAAAGCATAAAGGTCCTGGTATCTGACCTGGCAGGGGAGGTGTTCTGGGCGAGGAACTGTAGCACGACCAGCATATCGACAATGCATTGACTTCCCACGACGGAGTGGTCTTGAGATGTATGCGCTTGGACGCCGTCGAGCGCAAGCACGGCATTTCCTCTTTTCATCGATCCGAAGCCCGGAAGTCGTGAAATGTGGCATATAGTATTGTTGCAGGCTCGGCCTCATCAGGCTCGAATTCCGGGTGTGTAGTATATGTTGTACGATGCAGCCATGTGTCCCTGTTGGTTTGTCCAGGAGCACTGTCTATACGTGCGTGGATGTTCTGTGAACAAATGGCGAGCATGAGTCTTTGAGTAAATCTCTTTGTGTGCCGTAGGACAGTAATGCGCACGCGCTATCCACATTTCCTGTTGGTCGACAGGGGTCAGTGCAGTGCTCCTTCCTGCCCAAGCCTGGCGTCCAGGACGTGATGGAATGACGGCACTCCGGTCACTGCTGGCTATGTCTTCTCTGAGAACTCAGCTACAGAGACCACGGGCAAGGCGGCCATCAGCGCGGGTATGCGCTTCTCATCGTCATCTCGGACTGCCCGAGTAGACCACCGGACTGGATGTGGTGCGAAGCTGACTGAATTTTGAGAATTCGGGAGGCTAGGATCAAGTGCCTGCAGGATGTTTTCCGTGGCTGTGGTAGCTGTTGCTCTGATCAAGACGCAGCCTTCCCATTCCCCTGAGGGTTTGTGGGAGCCAAGTTGGTGGTCGTGCGACCAAAGTGCGAGGGCGAGGTTGGAGCACGAGCAGAAAGGGGAAACGCGGTGAGGTTTGAGTCGTGGCATGGATCAAGCAGCAGGTGGGGCTAGGGAACTTGGCAGGTGGGCATGAAGACGCGAACCTCAACGGCCATGGACGCCATGACACAACGTTGTGAGATCGACAGTTGGAGTCGCGGGATCAGAAGTGCAACAGCGGTAGTGTTGGAGAAGATGAGGGCAGTGAATAGTAGGGACGCGGGTGGTTGTGTGCAGTAGTGGTTCATCATCTGCTCGCTTGATGGCGTCCGCGGCGTCAAGTCAGCCGCGTCTGCTGCATGCATCATCATTCGTCCGAAGTCAGCTCCATTCGCTGGGCATCCTCCGCCGTCGCCTGCCATAATAATCGCTCCCGCTGGACAGTGGTGTTTGCGCCGCATCCCCAGCATTGACATTGCCTCTGCTCGACCACCGCGCCGCCCATCGCCGACCACCGCCGCTGGAGACACGGGGAAACAAACGACCCGCGCGAGGCACGTGCGGGCATCTGGGCACCGAAGCGGGCGAGCGAGCTCCACGAACCATAAGGCTGTCTACCCGATCCGAACGATGCCCTCGACCTGCGCAACGAACCACCCTCCTGCGAGCGCATAGATCCGCGGTGTGTCCGCTGAGCAGTTGAAAGACGCTGGACAGCCTGTCATTGCCGCGCCTGAGGAAACCCATGCGGAGCGCGCAGCACATGCAGCTACAGCCTGCTGGCAGGTCTGCTCCAGTTGACGATCCCACGTGACAACGCCTGCCACCGCACCACGCCATTGCAGTCGCGTCGACTGTGGGAGGAGAAGAGCACCATGTCGTACTATCAAGGAGGGCACTACCAGCAGCAGCCACCTCAACAGCCACCATCATCGCAGCAGCCGCAGCAAACGTACCAATACGCCTACGATGACTACCAGCAGCCGGCGCACAATGGGGGACAGTACGGGCAGGCCCAGGAGCCATATCAGTATCAGAACCAGTCCGGGTACAGCCAATACCCAAGTGGAGGTGGTCCGGTGCAACAGCCGGCAAGTGGATATGCCTACCAGCAGGAGCCATATCAGTCGCCGAGGGCTACGTCTTTCAGCTATGCTCAGCAACCGGCCTATAGTCAGCAGTACAATCCACAGGATTACGCTCCACAATCCACGCACACGCAATCGGCATACCAGCAACCGACCTACAACCCGGCCGCCTATGCTAGCGTAGGACAGCAATCTTCATATGGCAATCAATACAATTCTGCCGCGTACGCACAGACTGGTTTGAGTAGCACCAGTGGACCCGTGGATCCATATGCCTACTCACCTGGCACCCATTCGACTGCCAGCTTTTCCACACAACCACCTGCCAGCGACTACGGGCAGTCTCCGCAGCTGCCTTATAGTCCCCAAGCACAGCAGCAGTACAGCCCGCAGCCTCAGCCGCACCAGTACAACTACCCACAAAGTCCTCCTCCGCCACCACCTCCATCGCACACTGCTCCTTATCCCAGTTATGGCTATTCTCAAGCTTCGCCTGGCGCGTCCACGAGCGCACCCTATCCGATTGGTGATTATCCGGCTCAACCCAGCCCTGCGTATACCCAGACTGCCGTGAACATGCCATCAGCAATGCCCAGCTCGAGGCCCGACGAGACGTGGCTACCATCGCCACCAATACACGGGAGCTTAGAACATCGCCCGTCTGTGTCCCACAGTTCCGGAGGAAGACCTTCGCCGATAACAGGAGAAGCCGCGCCCCCTCCACCTGCGCATGGACCTTCGAGGACTGGTACGTTGAACAGGCATCCTCAGGAGCGCCCTTTGCCATCGCGACCGACAGCTAGCACTTCTCCAGATTATTTTGATAGTGGCGATGTTTCAAGAACACACACTGGTTTCAGTAGCAACGGTGGAGACGTGAACCAGACTCAGGATGAGCTCTTCGACGAATTGATGGAGATCACCTCCGGACGTGGTTCTCTCAGCGGACGAAGCCCGTCAATATCACTGAGTCAAGCCCCAGCACAATACTCGCCTGTGGCCACTCGACAGGACAGCCGAGCAGGCCGCAACGGTGCACTGAATGGCCATTTGTCCCCTGTATCAGCTCAGCACAGAACTAATCCTCAATACAGCGATGACAGCGACGCTGAAGCGGCGCAAGGTCTTGCAATGATGCGCCAGGCAGAGGAAGATGAGACACGCCGACAGAGTAGCGGAACGCAGGTCGGATTCAGTAGTTTCGGTTCTCAACAGCCATCACGGCTCCAGCAAGGAGATGCCCACGATAGCGACGGAATACCTGGAGTCGATATGACCAGCATCAGTGGCGGCTATGATGTGCATCTACCCTATGGCGATCCCCTTAGCAACCTTCCACCTGGCCGAGACCCGATCGATGGATACAATTACAACACGGGCATTTCGAGTCAACAGAGCTCAATGCGCAGATCCCATGCCTCGCAGTCCTCGAGTCGCGGCGATTATGCACACCGGACAGACTCACTACGGTACTACAATCCTCAAGCTCGTGTCGAAGTGGGTGGCACTGGCGGACTATCCGAGCCAACCGCCGATGGCAGGCGACACAGTTATGACGAGGGCGACGAATACTCGTTCATGGAAGGGTTACCAGAGAGGTTTCCAGATGAGCCTCCGGACATTGGATTTCAAGCCGCCAGCGTGGCATATCCGTCTCGGCCTCTACCGGCAGTCCCCCACCCCGAGGACGAGCTCCCTCAACCAGGTGCAGACCACAAAGCGCTTCCACCACTGCCAGGTCAGCCGCCGTATGCACCAGATGCTTATTCTGGCGCCTCTCAGGCACAATTCGTGCCAAGATCAACATCACTCGTGAATCACAGCAGCACGCCGCAAGTGATGCAGCCTCTGCGATCCAAGACTGATGCCGAAGAGCGGCGGCTCCGCCAACAGCAGCAGCGAAACTCTGGATATTCCACAGAACAGACGACGCCTGCAGCTGCCAGCATGCTTGTCGATCTGCCGGCGATTGGGAAACGCTTCTCGGCTGTGAAGCTAGGTGCAGCCGACTTCAAGAAATGCGAGGAACCATGGGCCTTGACACAACTGCTAAAGTGGCTGTTGCAGGTCACGAATCCGGAACAGAACACGGAGCTCAAAGAAGCAGATATTAGAGAAGCCCTCGTGGCCCTCTTCACGAACAAAGTGCCCACTATGAATATCGCTGATGCAGAGACACTAAGTGTTAATGTAGTTGAGAACATGTACAAGGCGAGCGTGCTTGTGGCCACGGAAGAATGGGTCAAACTTCTCCCAGGACCATTCTCCGGGGTTATCTTCCAGCTTACAAGATTCGGCTGCTATTCGCCTACGGTACACGATCATGTCATTCCAAACATGAGGTGCTACTCTCATCATTGTCAACGGACCTTGAAGAAAATCAACTTGCAAGGTGCACCTTCAACAACCTCGTCAAGCTGGCAAGACTATTACAAACTCAGCAAGGAAGAAATGGATGCTCGAGACAAGAAGGAAGTGGAAAGACAGAACATCCTGCATGAGATCGTGTACACGGAGGAAGTTTTCATGGCAAATCTCGAAGTCTTGCGTGTGCTGTATCGAGACCAGCTTGCTCGTGTTGAGCCTTCTGTCATCACACCAAAGCGTAAGGATGGTTTCATTCGCGCAGTGTTTGGGCGCGTCGATACCGTTCGACAGGCCAACGAAGAACACCTACTACCTCAACTGAGATATCGACAACAAGAACAAGGGCCGTGGATCAAAGGCTACAGCGACATCTTCCGACAATGGATTCGAAAGGCAAGAGCCGCCTACGTTGACTACGCCACAGACTTTTCACGCGCAGATCACCTCGTTCGTACTGAAATGGAACGCAATATCGAGTTCAGAAACTTTGTGGACCGATGTAGAACCGACAGGAGGTCTAACAGACTGCCCCTCGACAGCTTCCTGAAGTCGCCTATCACGCGCCTTCAGAGGTACACGTTACTGTTGTCCACTGTGCTGAAGACGATGCTGCAAGACACACCAGAAAAGACCAACCTTCAGCTTGCACTGGACGAGATCAGAGCCGTGGCCTCCGAGTGTGACAGTCGCGTTGCAGAGCAGCAAAGGAAGATCGATCTTGCGGATCTCGAGGACAAGCTGGTTCTGCGACCAGGTATGAAAAAGGAGGTTGAGCTCAACCTCGACCACTTTGGACGTTCTCTCATACACCGGGGCGATCTGCAAAGGATGGGAAGCAGCAGGTTCAACTGGCTAGACTGCCACGTGTTGCTGTTCGACCACTACTTGATCCTCACCAAAACAATTGTGCATCGAATAGGCGAGACTGGCAGAAGCGAGAAGTACGATGTATCGAGGCTGCCCATTCCCATGGATCTTCTCGTGCTGGACAGCTGCGACGAACCAGCCGTGCAGAAGTCAAGCTATGTCAAAGGCCTCACTTCTGTCAGAGAAGCAGCTGGTAGGGGTACTCCGGGCGATCCTAATGGGCTTGCCAGAGCACCCACTAATAACTCGGCTGGCCCTGGTGCGTTGCAGCATGTGAATACAGGAGCATCGGCGAACACCCTACACACCGTGTCCTCGATGGGTGAAGGCAGAGACGACAAGATCTTGTACCCGTTCCGCATCAAGCACTTGGGCCGAGACGTTTACACACTATTTGCGTCAACGGAGCAAGCAAGAAGCGACTGGTGTCACAAGATCATCGAAGCAAAGAGGAAGCATGCAGCAGCATTGCACGCACAGAATGCCGAGCCCTTCCGACTCCGGGTCATGGCTGACTCCGCTTTCGTTTACGATCCGTTCGGAGGCAGTGGCAGAGGTGTCACGATTCAAGGAACACCTCTTGATCGTGCCATCAAAGAGGTCGATACTCGATTCAAGGACACAGGCAGACCCGGACCAATATGCAGAGCACGAGTCAACTGTGCTACTAGCTTCTCCACCCCGTACCCCGGCAAACAGATGATTGCTGTTGGTACAGACTATGGCGTCTTCGTCAGCGAGGTCGACAACCCTCGTGGCTGGACGAAGGTGAGTTGTTTAAAAGTGCAGGATATTCGATTAGTAGCTGACATTATAGTTCAGGCCATCAACATGCAGCGTGTAACGCAGGTTGCAGTGCTTGAAGAGTTCAATCTCTTCCTGCTGATCTCTGACAAATCACTAATAGCATGCCATCTCGATGTCATTTGTCCCACGTCGCTCAATGGCCCTACACCCGCCAACGACTCGTCGCGAAAAGCACCTCAAAAGCTATCAGGATCCAAAGACGTCGGCTTCTTCGCCACAGGCAGAATGAAGGACCGCGTACTGGTCTTCTACAAGAAACGCGAAAACCTCAACGCCGTCTTCAAAGTCCTCGAACCCGTCTATCAAAAGTCGGGCGAGAAGAAAGGGCGAGGGACGGCAGGTATTTTCAAACGCGGCACGACCGAGTTCTTCCGAGAGTACGACGAATTCTACATCCCAACCGAATGCACCGGCATGAACCTCTTCCATTCCAGTCTGGCAGTCAGTACAGCTCGTGGTTTTGAGGTCTTGACACTCGACAAGAAACAACCGTGGAGCGTACCGGATCTCAATGCCGAACACGTACAAAACATCGCACAACATGTCAAGGACCAACGAGCGTTGAGGATGTTGAGGTTGAGCGAGCAGGAATTCCTACTCTGCTACACGAACTGCGCAGTATACATCAACAAACACGGCGACGTTTCACGCTCTGTCATCATGCGATTCGTCGGAAGCGCGAACCATGCGGCGTTGTATGGGGCTTATTTGGTGTTATTTGATAATGATTTCGTGGAGATTCGGAATGCGCAGAATGGGAGGTTGAAGCAGATTATTGCGGGGAGGGAAGTGAAGTGTTTGGATGATGGGACGAATTGGTCGGCGAATTTGCCTCATTTGCCGCAGGGGGCTAATGGGACTGCTGCAGCGACTGTTGTTGGGGGAAACAGGACGTTGAAGTTGGTTATGCAGCATCCGGAGATGGAGAAGACGCAGATTGTGGTGGAGTTGTTGTTGAATGATAATTTGAAGGAGTAGGAGGGAGGTGGAAGTGGAGGCTGCAGTCATCAGGGGAAAAGGTTGGATGATGCTGAGGATGAACTGAGAGGAACAGAAACTTGGAAGGGGGCACATCGATCCCACCGCCCCGGATTTCCTCTCGTTGGAATGTGTATAAATCTTTTGTTTGCGAGATACCATTGCGTTGGGGAAAAATTTGGTTGTTGTTGTTGTTGTTGTTGTTGCTGTGATTGGTGGTGCAGAGTCCTTTCCGTACGGCGCAAAGGTGAAAGAAAGTACAGGCAGATTTATAGCAAGAGCGACGAATCGGCAGCCGTTGTTGTTGTTAGCTATGTAGTCTTGCGGGACGTATGTATACCTCTCAGTGGTATCCATTGATGTTGTCGTTTCGTTACTCGTGTGCAAGTGGTGACAGTGTCAGTGCTTGTAGTCTATGGTGAATTCCTCTCGCTGCATGTTTGTGCGAGCATGTACGACTGTCAGGGGCTGCTGTGTCATTGTGGTGATACGAATCACGTGCTCCCTTCTGCTTTGTCAATTCGGAAAGGTGTAGCGCTCTATTCCTTTGATCATGTGTTGGTGTGGTTAGATGTTGTGAATGAGGATTCGTTTGTGAGTTTCACATGCAAGTGCTCGTGCTCAGCCGCTTACCTAGGGCCTACAGTGTCGTGCTTCCCAAGTGCTCAGGAAAGAGGCGTTTATGCATATGCACAAGCGGACATCGCTCCTACGGAATGGATGGTAGCGCTCTGCTTTCGTACACAAAGTCATCACTTCGATAACGCAGTGCTCAGCATTGGCAATGGAGCACGCGAGGTGGTGTTGACTGGGGACAGGTCTGGGCATTGGATAAGAGAAATTCACAGTGAGCACGCATTGCCACTGGTGATGTTTTTCAGCGTCAATACCCATCGGCTCATGACTGTCACATCGAGCAATTCCGGGGGCGGATGTGGTCATGGCAGAACTGCGGGGGAGTGGCTCGTGTCGGAGATAGCCCATGGCACGGCGGCTGAACCATTGGACGAGCGTTGGGAGGGCGTTCGAGAAGGCTTGGCGGGTGGTTCGGTGCATGGTGTCGCATGGGAGTAGGGATTTGTGGTCAGGCGTGCAGAGGGCCCGAGGCCGCCTGGCCGGGGTTGTTTTTTGACGTTACACCGCGGACAGTGTCCAGGCCGGGCGGTGCATGCGATACGCTGTGCAGCCAGGCACCGGTGTGGTGGTGAGGAAGAAGCTTGGGGCGATACGCGGGACGGAGAAGGATTGCTGCGCAGCCTTGAGGCGGCTTGAGGTGGTGGCTCAAGTGTCCCAAGCCTGCGCGACAAGCACCAGAGGCGTGAAGCGAGCGACTGAGGGCGCAGTGTTATATACGCTGCGGGCACCTCCGGGCGGCACCAGAACGAGGACAAGAGGCCGCAAGAGCTCAGCCGAAGCGTAGGTTGGTGCCGAGGCGCACTTACTTGATGCGCTGACGAGAGTGGTTGCGACTTGCACCCAACGCACCTTCCTTATCAGTCCAGCGAGCCAACGACCACTCCAGACGGCCTCGCATTCCTACGCTAGCGAGGCTATTCCGCAACGCAAGGCCCAGCCAGCCCACGACGAGTTAGACTGTTCCTGGGACAAAGACCGTGCTGCTGGGCGCGCAGGGGAGCATTCGGCTGCGAGCCACCACCTGCGTAGATAACGGGCTTGGGGCGCCGGCCTTGGCTCGCCCACCCTACGCGCAGCATGGCTCGCCGATCTCTTGGCGGTTGGTGGGTGAACGAAGGCATCGCCCGTAGCCACGCGAGCGATCTGCGCCGCAGAGACAGAGGGTACAAGAGCTGCGAAGGGCCCCTCGTCGTGTGACATCCCTCCGTCCCCTCACTCCGCCATCCTCGACCATCTCTGCCCGATCCCCGATCCAAGATGGCCATCTTCGGCGCCGGCAAGCGGAGCTCGTCCGTCTCCAACGAGCACTCTCCCGACCGCGTCGACGAGAAGGGCGCCTACGACTACAACACCTCGGAGCCCATTCCAGAGGCCGGCACTCTCAGCGATCCTCGAGATGCGGGCCACAGCTTGCACCGTGGCCTCCAGGCCCGTCAGGTCACCATGATTGCCATTGGTGGCGCCATGTGAGTTGCGATGCGCGGTATTCCCCTCATACGCCACGACTAACGTCTCGCAGTGGTACTGGTCTCATTATCGGAACGGGAACTGCTCTCGCAAACACCGGCCCGGCATCCATCCTGATCTCCTACTCGATTATTGGTCTCCTCGTCTACGTCGTCATGGCTGCTCTGGGTGAAATGGCAACGTGGCTCCCGGCCGCTGGTGGTTTTGCTGTCTACGCTGATCGATTCGTGGACCCTGCTCTCGGTTTCTCCCTCGGATACACGTACTGGTTCAAATACATCATCACCACGCCAAATCAGCTCACAGCCGCAGCATTGGTGATTCAATACTGGGTATCAGCAGACAGAGTGAATCCGGGTGTATGGATTACCGTTTTCCTGGTCATCATTATTACCATCAACTTTCTTGGCATCAAGTACTTTGGAGAACTCGAATTCTGGCTATCCTCGATCAAAGTGGTCGTCATTCTCGGATTGATCCTGTTCAGTTTGATCATGGCTTGCGGAGGCGCTGATGGCGATGTGAGAGGCTTCCGATACTGGGACAACCCTGGCGCCTTTAAGGAGTACGTAGGCACGGGAGCCACTGGTCGCTTCACTGCCGTCTGGCAAAGTATGGTCACTGCCGTCTTCGCATACCTCGGAACGGAGCTGGTCGGTGTGACAGTCGGTGAGGCACAGAACCCACGCAAGAACATCCCACGCGCCATCAAGCTCACCTTCTGGCGTATCTGTGTGTTCTACATCCTTTCGGTCTTGTTCCTCGGCATGATTATTCCATACAACAGCGAGTTCCTCCTGCAGGCCAAGGGCAGCAAGACATCCGCCGCCGCTTCGCCTTTCGTCGCCGCTATCAGATCCGCAAGCATTCCATCACTTCCAGGAATTCTCAACGCTTGTATCCTCATCTTCGTCTTCAGCGCTTCGAACTCGGATCTCTACATTGCCTCGAGAACGCTGCACGGTCTGGCCATCAAGAAGCACGCACCTGAGCTTTTCGCACGAACAAACAGACGTGGTGTTCCATACTACGCTTTGGGACTGTCATCGCTCATCTGCTGCATAGCCTACATGAACGTGTCAACGGCGTCAACGACCGTTTTCGGCTACTTTGTCAACTTGGTCTCCATCTTCGGTCTGCTGACCTGGATATCTATCCTCGTGTCGCACATCTACTTCGTCAAGGCGAGAAGAGCACAAGGTGTCCCTGACGACAGCGCTCTCTTGCGATACAAGTCTCCTTTCGGCCTGTGGGGCAGCTACTCCGCTCTGGCTTTCTGCTGCTTGATTGCGTTGACCAAGAATTTCACCGTCTTCGTTCCGAGCCCAGATACCTATGGCAGCTTTGACTACAAGAACTTCATCGTAAGTCTCACCCAAGTTTTAACATTTGACATCGAATACATGCTAACTTGCTCCACAGACCGGCTACCTGGGTATCCCACTCTACCTCATCATGATCGTCGGCTGGAAATACATCAAAGGCACGAAACAGGCCAGGCCCGAAGAGGCAGATATCTGGACTGGCAAGGATGTCATCGATGCTGATGAGCAAGAGTGGCTCGCGAAGGAGGCCGCCGATCGTGCCAATGGAAAGAATGGCAGCTGGTTGTACAACCATTCGATTGGTTATATCTTCTAGAGACGATCCAGCATCGAAACGAATCTTACGTAGCATATGAGGAAAAAGAACTCATGATCAATCTTGTGTGAAGTTGAAGTTGAAGGTACGATGAGCCACGTGCGTGCACGTGTCGAATGAGTCCATGGTTCTCACATCTTTGAACCCGCTAGAATGTATGGGTGCGTTGACTCGATGCCAAGACCTTCCGACAACTTGCCTGCCTTTGGACGAGTGTCCAGGTTTCAGCGATATGGATATCTTCGACAACATCTTATGCCCGTCTGACGCTCAGTTACTACGGCATAGATGCATCTGCTGACAGGCCGCGTGCGAAGGACACTGTGATGTTCTGTGATCTACAAAGTACGTTCGCGGGCGGCAGCCTTCGGCGTGTGACAGCCGAGGTCAGTTTGGACCTCACGTCGTGCTGTCAATAGTGGAATGCCATCGGATGTTTCAATATCTCAAATCGCAGAAGCTGGTATCCTCCCTCATCATCTGGACGTTCTCAGTACTACTTGGCTTACAAGTACAGAGATTGGTTCTTCTTTGCATAGGACCTACTTCACCACCGCAGTTTCCCTTTATTCGTCCTAAGCGACGAGCAGTGGTTCAGAAGAGATGGCAACGTCCAAGACCGGCCCCGTACTCTTCGAAGTACCAATCGACACAGGCGATGAAGAAACAAATGGAAAGATTGTCTGCACTCAACCTGCTTCCAAAGTCTACCTCTTGACATTCTCAAGTGGTCAAGATAACCGTCTCAGAAGTGTAATACCCACACATCCATCATGTTTCGTGCCCCCCACAAAACCCTAATTATGCAAAACAGGCCTTCTGCAACTCCCTCGTCCTCGCCCTCGACATAATCGAACACCGTCATCCCCCCGGCGTAGTCATCACAACCTCCGCAAGCCCCAAATTCTACTCCAATGGCATGGACATCGAACACGCCGCCACCACCCCGGGCTACTTCGAAACTACCCTCTACCCCATGTGGCGTCGCGTTTTGACATTTCCTATGCCTACTGTAGCTCTCATCCCCGGACACGCTTTCGCAGGAGGTTTCATCCTCGCATTAATGCACGATTATCGAATCATGAATCCCGCCAAAGGCTGGCTTTGCATGAATGAAATCCAACTCGGTGGTGCATTGAGAGGACAAATGATGAGTGTATTTCGAACGAAAGTTTTGGATGCGGTTGTGCAGAGGAGGATTATTTTGGAGGCGCATAGATTTACGGGCCAGGAGGCGTTGACGGAGAGGTTGGTGGATCGGTTGGGTGGGTTTGAGGAGGCGATGGGGTTAGTGGAGGAGGTGGGGTTGGTGAAGAATGCGCAGAAGGGGGCGACGGGGTTGAGTGTTTATGCGGAGTTGAAGAGGGAGTTGTGGAGGGATGTGGTGGAGGATTTGGGGGATTGGAGGAGGGATGGGGTGGGGATTGGGGCTATGGGGAGGGAGATTGAGAGGGAGAGGGAGGAGGGGAGGAGGAGGGTGGAGGTTTGGGAGAGGGCCAATGGGAAGGCGAGGTTGTAGTTAGGAAGTGAGTGTGAGCACCTCTTGCGAGTTCTTGCTCTTATCGTCGCTTCCACTTCAAACAATCTAGGCACTGGAGAAGGTGCACATCAGTAGGTTCGCAGTTGCACTAGCAAGAGCATTGTTACCATGTTGTGTGGCCGCGGCTGCTACTGATGCGGCTTCTTCGTCTCAGTATAATTCTCACCACGGCATTGTTTCTCCATCACAGCAAGGTATTGCATCCGATTCTGTAAGCTTGCTATGCGGACAGCCACGAGTCCAACCACAGGAACATTTTACACGTACATTCCCATAATGGGTGATCGACCAACTCCAGTCGAGTATGCTGTGGGACTGCCAGAAACCGTCAAATAGTACATTCTCCACTTCGCAGATGAAGGCCCAACACTGATGATCGTAGGATATACCACAGCGAATACTACTCCGACTTCACGATCAAATGCGGCGACACAGTTGCATTCAAGGTCCACAGATTGGTTCTGCACGCGCGAAGCGCGTACTTCAAAGGGATTTTGAACAATTCCAAGGTATGTTGTTGTTGTCAATGGCGAAAGCTTTCGATCGCTCGGACTGATAGCAGTAATACAGGAGAACATCACTGAAGTCGAAGTCAGCGAGGATCCCCGTATATTCACCGCCATCCTGCGATACATTTACGGGTATGACTTCGACGGCACTCCGCCTCCAGATATGTTTATGGCACAATACTGCATCGCAGTCTCCATGCTGGCGGAAAAGTACGAGATGCCAGACCTGCCCAGCGAAGCAGCCAAACTTTTCCGGGAAGCTTGCAGTGACGATGACGGCCACTTGAGGATCTCGCCAAAGATGTTCGTTGATGCGCTCTATTCGATCCATGAAAGCGGTGCATCGAGTCATGGACAATTGTGGAAGTTCGCCGTTCACATCATTCAAGACAACGTTGGAATCTTGCTCGCGGACGAGGAGGCGGGCTTTGTGAGAGCTTGTCAGGTTATGCCCAATTTGAATGCTATGCTGCTGTCGAAGCTGCTGCCTCGGAAAGACCTTTACGAACTGATGAAGATGAAAGCGAAATCCAAAGAATGAGTGGGTGCCACTCTTTCGCCAGGAGATTATTTACTGGTCATTCTTTCAGGTCACTTAGGGGGCGATAGACTTCGTATTGCTGAGCGTTTGGAGCTCCGGAGTTAAAATGCAAACTTTCACTTGTTGAAAAGCTTTCTGAAAAGGCTAGACAATCGCTTGTGTCTATTGCTGCCACCTGGGAAGTCTGCGGGGTGATGATGAGTTTCAAAAATCTCAGGCTTGAGGTTTTGTCTCGACTTCATCGCTTCTTTTATCCTCCATGTGTCCGATGTAGGCCTCGCAACAATCGGCACATCGTGTTGGCTCGCTTCGCCTGAATCTTCGACATGGCTGTAATATTTTGCTCCCCGTTTTTCAAGAACTTTACAGTACTCTTCCATGGTATTGCATCGCTCTAGTACCGCGCTCAAGTCGTCCATGGCCTGCCACCAGTCTCGCATATATTCATTGTCAATCGGCCTAGGAGCGCAGGTGGAGACCCATACCGGATCTTTCGATCGCTCTGTTCCACTTCCGATTCCGCTGTTGGGCCATCCGAAGTAGTACTTGGGTACTTGTTCTTGCAGTACTTGTACACAGTGATCTTCGACAGATGTCCAATCGTCATCCGTGCTATCCACAATTGCGCCGCCACAGCGGAGAGTCTTTAGGCAGATATCTTGTGTTTTCTCATACTGGTCGTTTGGGACGTGAAGCCGATTTGCTTCAGGCATGAGAATTTGCCAATCTGGAAAGCAGTATTCGACAATGGCGAGACAGTGAGTTTCGAGGAACACCAGCTCGGATCTTGAACGAGGCTCATTGTTGCATCCGGCATTTGCGAGGATCTTGAATTGGTATGTACTTTGGTTCCATACAACTCGGGTAAGGAAGGTTGAGGTATCGAATGGAGACATCATGGGCGTTAGGCAGGAACTTTGAGAGTCCAGTCGACATGCCGAGTCGGGTAATTAATCTCAGGCAGCAGAATAGAAACACGTCGAGCCCAGGCATCCAACATGCGCAAGAAATCTTGATAGACAATGCGGCACAGCTCGATCCTGCGGCCACACTCTTGGCGCCGCTTTGAGAGCCAAATCACGGGCACAGAGTCATTAGCGAAGTGGTCAGTGATATTGCGTCTTCTCTGTAGTTCTGACCTAGCTTGGGGAGCTGTGCTGTCTGGCCAAGCTGTCGATCAAGTTGCAACCACTTGTACATGCGATTCATTTTGCGATCTGGAAACACAGGTGAGCATATGTTACAACGTCTATTCGTTCAGCTAGCATGTATTCCAGGACATGCATCCAACAACACAACTCATCGAGTGACGCGATCTCAGCGTCTGGCTGAGGGCGTCGGCTGCGTGTAGTTCGCGGTCTCATAGAGTGGAAGTGTTCGTTGTCGCATTCGATGTCCTCTACACTCCGGTCGCCCCAGGAGCCTTCTCATCCTTTCTCAAACTGATCAACAATTCCCTCATCTTCGCCTTTTGGCTACCAGCAGCACCACCCGATGAGCCCTTGCCGCTCAAGTCCACCAACTTTGCGATTCGCTCCCAGCTGGTGCCACCTGCTGTAGTGTCTTCCCTCGACTTCAAGAATTCCTCCGCCTCTTTCCGTGTCTGTGCGATTTGCTTGTCTTTTCTGTTGTTATATTGCTCATAGAAGTCATCAATGGCTTCCTGGGCAGCCTTGACTGTCTCCGCCTTCTTCGATGCGCTGACTTCATCGCGATGCTGGATTTGCAAGTCGCGTCGCTCGCGCCATTCTCGGACAACATCTGGCTCGGCTTCGTACTCTTCCGGTCGTGGTGCTTGGAAAGGGGCGGCTGAGCCTGTGATGGTGCCTCCGGGCGCGACTTGCTCGTTTTGTGTGTTGACGGAGGGGAATGAGCTCTCAAAATCACCCATCATGTCATCATTGCCGGCAGAAAATCCGTTCGAGGGAGCAGGTCCACCTCCGCCTAGCAAATCATCATCATCGTCGTCTGCATCGGCGACGGTCGCGGTGTTGTCTGCGGAGGATGTGAACTGCTCGGCATCTTCGCCGAGGGCTGCGCGTTCGCGGGCGAGGAAATCGGAGGGCTCATCAACGTCGTCGAGGGCGGATGCGCCGGTGGCTTCTGTCTTGCCTGTGTTGGAGGATTAGTTGGTGCGTGGTGGAGCGTTCAAGGAGACGATGTACCCTCGTCAAATTCCTCCAGCGAAGGGAAGCGGTCCGCCATGATTGTGTGTGTCTCTGTTTGTCTGTATTTGATCGCAATGTCTCGCGCAGAGTGTTGTGCGTGCAAAGTGGTGAGCGAGGGTGATGTTTGCTGCAACTTGTTGGCTCAATAGACACGCGGTCGCAGTCGCAGCTGCTGCCAATGAACGAGTGGATCCACCGAAACGACGGGGCGCCAAACCGGCCACCTCGCCACTACGTCACTTTCGCGATTCTC
>PNEN01001640.1:0-16346 GCA_002933655.1 Cercospora berteroae
GCTTCGAGTTAATTCATTCCAGCATACGCAGGTCAAATGACGAAGTGGCGATGAGCAGGGTGCACCCGAAGTCATACAATGCCAAGATGATAACTATCAAGCCCAAGGTGTTCTGCAACGACTTTTACCTCACCAGCGATTGTCCATGGGCCAACTCTTGTGTCAAGGAGCATGATCAAGAACTTACGCCCGAGGAAACGACTATTCATCGGTATCGGGCACGAACAGGCCCATGTACTGACGGGCCCTCTTGCCGAAAAATTGGATGTTATTCGAGCCATCACTGTCCATCGGGCCAAAACTGTCGCAAGGGAGCTGATTGTTTATTTTCCAACACATATTACGGAGATCTGCACCTGCGAAATCCAGCTGACCTGAATCCAACTTCAAAAGTGGTAGAAGGCAAGCAAACTTTGCAGAAAATATAGTCAAGGACTGAAGATTCCGCGTAAGCGCACTATGCATATCTTTGACCATGTCGGTTTTGTGGTTGCAGTGTGCGCACAAGAATGTGCATAGATTGGAACAGTATTAAATAACGTCTCTTGCAAGCCGCTGGGTTGCAACCCGGACCACTCAGGGATAGCGTATCCTCTGTGCTTCCACTTGTGCAGGGTGATTTTATGAGCACGAGAACAGATATTGGAGACGATAGCACGAAGAAACTCAGACTACAAGTGAACTGCAAAAAAATGAGAAGCAAATGAGACACACCTTAGGCAATTATGAGTTCAGTCCCATACTATTTGCAAACGAGCAAAATGGAAGACCACTGAATATCCCCCGGTCACTCGAAGGACTCACACGTGACGTCCTGCACGGATGCAAGTTTGGCTACCACCTGCTCTGTCAGCAGCTTGAGGAGAGTTAGCGCAAACGTGTGGCCTGCCCGGATGGAGTCTCTATAGCCAGTGCTCATTAGCTCGCAATCAGATCCGGCATTGAGGCCTTGCTTGCTCCTGTCGCATCGGACAGGTGTTGGGCCACGAAAGCATATTATTCAGCCAGAAAGGCGAGTGATTGCACGCAGACGCACCACATGCTGACCGACGATTTTCGAAATGACTCAGGAGCGCAGCAACATTCTGATAGCCGACAGTGCCACTAGCTTACTCTACGACGCTCTCGATATATGAATGCGATGTTGTCACCGCAGAGCTCCGGTATCTGCAGTAGTTCCGATCTGGACGTGATCGAGGCGGCGACACTCGCCATGGACAACGTGCTCAAGGAGTACGCCCGTCAATCTGCACGCCTTTCACGCTGGTGTCAGCCTTCCTTCTACCTAGGTTGTATGACATAAATAAGCTCTTGAATAATATGCATTAGTGCGACGCCTAGTCGTCTGCGACACAGCAATGAGAGTGTCTACCTAAGGTTGAAAGACCTGAACGCTCTTTACCAATCGCCCGATTCGCTCCTGAGGATCCCGTCGAAATCTCATTTGAACCTCTGCAAGTGTCCGCAAGATCTTGAAAACCGCGACTTGACCGTCTTCGTCTGCTAGTAACACCAACCTGAAAGGAGTTGGCTGCCCATTGCCTAGATGGCACCAATCCAACCTAATGAGAGAGCAGTATACATGGCACTCCGACATGTACTTGTTGCTGGCGATTCTCAGCTAAGAGCGTTAAAGAAAATCAAAGAAAAGATTCGGTTGCAGAATTCCGCCGCGCTTACAGCACTAGTCCAGGAGCACAACCTCGAAAATGTCGCGAATGTTGCAAAGCGTCTCTTGGAGGACAAGATCTTTCAGTCCACGTCGAAGGCTAAGCTGCGATTTCCCGAACTGTTCGAAGCGTCCGTTACCCAAAGCGCTGGTCGTGCCGATCCCGGGCAGGAAGTCATTGGAGCGGAGGATGATAGCCACAAACGAGCAGCAGAAGATCACCAACGAACGCAGACATCCGCTTGTTCGCTAATGGACTGTTCTGGTAAGCCATAGGCCTACAGATACGTACAAAGGGTCGTAGAAGGCTAACAATAAGCTCAGGTACGGACACAATAACATCCTCTCACAAAATGTCGCACGCAGAAATTACTGCTTGTCTGCCGTCACTATATCCTGTGTACTTGCCAATGAGGACTCAGCATTTGTTAATGAATGAGCTTCAAACCATTCTGGAGAAAGCGTCTTACGAGTTTGGACTTGTCAACATGCCAAATCTCTTACAAGAGCGAGGGTGGACCTGTGCAGAATGTGTTGAGCTCAATGAGTGGCTAAAGATCATAGCCAGTTTTGAGGGAAAGATGTCAGAGGAGGCCATCAGAACTAACGACAAGCCATTATCTAGTCTTCTCACAGACATGGCGCAAATCCGACATATCGCTGTACACAGAGTGCCAGTAACTGCGGACCAGATCGAACTTTTCCTGGCTAATGCTGAATCGCTCGCAAGAGTGCTTGACAATGACATTCGCGGCGAGATGATCGCGCAGTTACGTCGAGAGACAAAATTTGCCGTAGATGAGATTAAACGAAACAAGGACGTGCTACAGTCTCGAAGCGTGGAGACAATGGGGCGGATCCGGCGTCAGCAAGCAGAGCTGGAGTGCGAGCTTCGGAGAGCGATCGAAAAGATGCTGCGGGAAGACAAGGAATTTCAGCTCGTTAAGGGGGAAGCTCTCGAGCAGGAGATCCGTTTTGCGGCAAGTGCCAAACCATCTGTGGGTTCTGAGCCGGTCGAAGAGGCTACAGAATCATGGCGATGGTGGTAAGAGTCGTTGTGATTTTCGTTCTAGGCCTGGTAGTCCTGCCTGTGCTCCTGGGAAGTCATTTATGGCGCCGCTGCCATCATCGACTCAACAGACGGCTTCTGTTCCGCCCTTGCGGCCATGGGTAGACGCGTAAAGTAGTTTTGTGCCAATGGACCCAAAAGGTAGCCTCAGCGACAGGCAGGCGTCGCAACGCTGACGCGACACCCATGTTGTCATCGCTATCAAATGCAGGGCGAGTCGCGCACACCAGCGAGTGAAGAAGGGCAGCAGCGCTCTCCGGCTAAGCATGTACTATGGAGGCTACCAAGGAACGTGGAATTTTAGCGTCAAATAGCACTAACCGTTGGGCTGTGTCGGCTTATACGAAAATGCTTCAAACGAGTGTGCGGATGCCACGTGCACGCGCTAACCCACAAGCGTTGGCTCAAAGTTGTATTTTACCCACAGGAAGGTGTGCTCATCCCAATGCGTCCCCTCCGATACCCTGCTACGTTTCACAAAACAGTGCATGTCACAGCTGCAACTTTATACCCGAAAGCAAGCGGTTCTCCAGAAGCTGCTATCCTTGTCAACATTACAGTGATCTTGCAAGGCCGAGTCGTCACAGTCAACACTGCAATGATATGATCGCTGAGCCTTCTGTCGAGATACTCGTCAGACCGCAGGACACGTGCAAGTGCAATGACACTGCTGCAGCTCTGCACGCTAATTTTGCACGCGCGGATTTAGTGCACGACAGAACCAGATTGTCATCAAACCTCAAGGTGCGCTGTTCGGTCACGAGAGAAGCTATGTGCATATATATTACTGTCGATGCAAAGAAACCTAGAAGGCTTAATGTGGCATCGACCTTTCAACGTTGCTGGAGCCCAAAAGATGCCTTCGTCAGCCATGTCTTCATTAACAAGCAACACCGATACTTCGGAAACCCCAAAGCAAGGATCGCTTAACGGCTCTGACTTTCAGGACTTGTTCGATACATACAAAAACCCTCCTATTTCGAAGAACTATTACTGGCTTGGCAAACGAATTTTTGAGCAAATGCTCGCAGAAAAGATCTTCCGTGATTCTGCGGTCGCTCAAAACAGTGATGATCTGGATGTAAAGCTGTGAACATGCCAATCAGTGAACTATACTGACTCTACAACAGGAGAGCCTGGTTCAAGCGATTTTTCAGTACCCATATCGCGAACAGCTCGAACATATTCAACCGACATCGTCATTCAAGGCCTGTTTCCTGGAAACCGAGAAACATGTGAATTACTTTCGAGCCTTTGTTACGGGGCTTGCCGCAGCATTTCTGCAAAGCAATACAGAAGGACGACTGCGCCTCGCTTCCATCGTTCAAGGTGGCGTTCAAGGTCGTCATCGACCGATCCCCCCTGGTCCGGTAATGCAGTCGTATAGCACACCGGCAGGAGCGAATCGACAGTCAACGAACAGTGCGTCCATTAGCGATGGAAATACTCCCATGGAGCGTGCCCGCTACACGACTGCTCTGAAAGAGTATGGAGATCAAAGTGGGGCTGACGTGAGATGGGTAGACAGGCAGGTATCGGTAGCACCGCTCTGCTGGCAGGTCTCTGCGATGGCGGATGACCAGATGTTCCGGGCTACGGCGAGTAGTAAAAGAGACGCCAGACATCGAGCTTCGCAAATGGCATGTGAGGCACTCGGAATAGATATCTAGCGCTATCTGTTGCCATTCCATGTTTGTGTGTATTCTTAATGTAATGATGCACTTGGTTTTCGATCTTTCTACGTTCGAGAACCTCTGCATTTATCTGCTGCTGAACGCTGATTGCTCGATCCCAGAAGTACTTGCATGCCGTCCATCGAAGGCGCTTTTCGAACGCAGCGTCTCATTTCGTTTTGGTTGCTTCAAGAATCATGATTTCCTTGCGACTCTCTAGCTCTTTTGCCTAAGAGGAACACAGCATAGACCTTCCTAGGGGGTAACGAGACCAGCTTTTCTGGAGATACGTAGCATGGAGCCAAGCGGGACCAACTCCTCAAGACCGCTCTCTTATTAGCTAACTCACTGCAAGTGCTGCAGCCGCTTGACGCCGTTCCGCAAAGTTGAATTCTCAACGCAGAGCTCAACATCTACTGTATTGCGTCTTACTCGCAGCAACAGCTCCGGAGGGCATGCCCAGGGACCCCATTGGTCTAGCACTGTTCCCTGCAGCACTGAGCTTCCCACTTTGCATGGCTCACCGCTGAATAACCTGTAGGTGAATTGGTGTCCTGCACTCCATTTGCATGCTCGCAGCTTCCGGCTTCGCAGCGCGCTACCGCATTCGGACCCACTTCTGCGACATCCATGCGCGAGGGCGGGAAGTCAATGTTAGCGATGGAACACTTATGTATGATCGTCAACAGGCTCACACGAACGACCGACATAAAAGGTGCCTCCGCCATGATGCATCTTCACATCACTTGACTCTATTGCCCCATTGCAACGCATGTTCTGACGAGATTCTTTGGTTGACCACGCCTTACCGTTGCAGTCTATTGCGCGATGCCGAAGCGTAAAAAAGGATCCACAACGAGCTTGCGACCTCGCTTTGACTTACAAGAACGCTTACTAGGCCGTTTCTACGAACCTCTTGTCCTGTTGTATACGCTCGGGCGCACCAGAGGGGAACCTGCAAAGCCTTTGATACCCTCTCGTAAACATCTGTCCTACATGCCGCTCACAAACCTGAGGAGGATATTTCTCAACGAGTTAGCGTACATGTGCGACTATGACAAAGGTGGCCGGACCGTGACAGCAATTGGATTGCAGTGTACACCGGAGAAGCAAATAGTCTGGGTAGCGACCAACTCGGGCTCTACGACAAAAGTCATTGAATTTTTGGCTTCACTTCTGAAACAGGTGATGCGTACAGCGATGCGCGCAGAAACCGGTTCTTTCGACACGGAGCTGGCATCGCATTGTATTCATTTCGCAACTCCAAGAGTCAAGAAGTACGGAAGTCATTTGAGGCCTCTGATTCGAAGGTGCGTCTCTCATCTTCTCAAGACGGAACCAGTGGTTGGTGAGTTCAGACGTGGAACTCAAAGTTTCTACGGTGTAGCTGAAATAGGTTCACAGAAAGTGGCTTCATCGAATGGCTTCAAAGTTGGGAATATACGAGATCTCCGGTGGACCTCTGCTCTTCAGCTTATACAAGTCGTAAATCGAATTACATGCAAGTCCTAGCTCGACTCGGCGCAGAGCCAAGTTACGGAAGCAACGAGGACTCTATATATTCAGCCTTCGCAATGGTCCGGCACTACATTGGCAGATTGGGCCATCATTTTCGAGCAGCTGGAACGTTAATCGCCTGCGCACCAAGGCTCTTGGATCTGTTCCACAATTGCGAAGTTCGTGGCGTGCCTGTCCTCCCACACGCCACTATGCCTCCACCCGATCAACTGACAAGACCAAATAATGTTGTGGTTCGTATGCTGCCAGCAAATGCGCCTCAGCTCAATCACTACCAGCAAGCTCTTGCAGTCTTGGACGCCCGCTTTCAGGTCTTCCATCGCTTCCAGGAGAATATGGCAACGCCCAGCGGGAATCCATGCATTCACGCCGAGATTCTAGTCCTGGAACATTTCTACAGGTTCGGAATGCGTTTTGTGGACGATGATTCATATATCGCTTGCAGCAAGCCAGCGTGTTTCTGTTGTCTCCTATACTTCCGACACCATCCTGCACATGTGATAGAGCCCATATCGCACAATAAGATATACCTGAATTGGAGACCACCTGATTTCAGTACACCTATGGGCAATATCGGTCCGCATCATCAGCGAGACATCCTGAACACTATGAATCAGGTGCTTCGAAAGGAGATCTTGCTCCAACTCGATGCGAAGACTGGACATCAGGCTCAGCACCCAGACTCTGTAACCGGAATTACAATATCCACCCAGACCGGGCAGGCAGAATTGCACAAAGAAGGAGCTCTTTTTGCAACAAGGGTAGCAGATGATAACCCAGGGCTGGAGCATTTCAACCAGACTTCTCCAGGCTCGATACAGGACGAATCAAGGGAGGTTCAACCAAACAACATCGAATTGGATGCACCTAACGGCGAATTCTTTAAATTTGACGATGGCTTAGAAAGCCCCAGCAGTGATTCAGATGAGGATGGAGGAGTTCAATTGCCAGTCTAGCTACTACGAGCTCTTGCAGTAGGTAGTACAAAATCGAAATTTTCTTTGTCTTCCTTTGGAAGCTCTAATGGCATCAAGTCGACATCAGTTCTGACCACAAATGGAACGGCATCGTGTCTAAAACTAGACACAGTTGTCTCAAACCGGACATCCGCCCCTCGCCGATTGCTGAACCTCGAGGAGTGCGACCAATCTTTCATCATGACGTTCTCACTGCCCACAGCTGGTTCTGTCTAGCTTACTATTTTACTGACGGACAGGCGACATAGCGCGGCGCCGATTCTGCTTAGCTTTCCGTCCAAATTCTGTCAATGATCGTCTTTTCGTTTTTTTAGATGCTTTCTATGTCCGACTTGCTACCTATCTGCGTGCTCACTGACCACGTCGACAATAGCACAACGCTGCTCAATATACGAATCTTTAACGATGCTCATATCGTGAACTTCAGTCATCGGTTTTACGCGACTTTACTATGCTAGTCTCTTAACAGTATATTCTGCAGTCTATATAGGCTGTACTATGCACTGACCCCTTTGCCGATCGCTGAAAGGACGTCGGTCTCTCGATAGCATCCGACTCCCTCGATTTGGAAAAGGTTCTGCTCGTAGCCGAGCCTATACACAATTACGCCAGGACCCAGAGCATCTCTGTATCTTTTCACCTGCTTGATATGTTTTCTGTGGATGAAAGGATTCTTCCTAAAACGAAAGGTGTTCTTGAATTCCATCCAACAGATTTGTTTGCCGTTGAACTCTGCGGGAGTGTCAAACATGATGTCTGGTGTCAACTTGATAATATTCTCCACCCCATTATCTATAGCCTGACGAATGTCCTTTTTCTGCTGAGACTCGTCCCTCATGCCTCCTTGGTAACATTCTTTAATAGCCTGGACGAACGAAT
Organism: Cercospora berteroae; assembly: GCA_002933655.1. Taxonomy (NCBI): domain Eukaryota; kingdom Fungi; phylum Ascomycota; class Dothideomycetes; order Mycosphaerellales; family Mycosphaerellaceae; genus Cercospora; species Cercospora berteroae. The sequence continues at coordinate 7,786 of PNEN01001640.1, forward strand.
GCTCGGCTGCGTTCGCATGTGCCGCTCTTATAGCCTCTTTCTCGCGTCGCAAGGAGTCGCCCTCTTCAGAACGATCAGGGGGCAGGAGACGCAGAGCACCTTCGAGAATCGCAGAAACCACTTCCCGATCCACGTCGGTTCCCGTCGTTCGAATGATGTCTTCTATCTGAGGATTTCGATGTCGGCGTGCGCATGCAGCTTGGAAGATGATCTTTATTTTATGCGCCGGGATTCCAGAATATGGCAGTGCGTCCATTACAAGCACAGCAGGCGTTTCAAAGGCTGGGGTAGCGTTTTGGACCGGTGCAGTGGCAGCCCGAGAGCTATGGTCATTCCCATGATGGTTCCGCGACTTATGTAGGTGCTCTCTCAGCGAACGTAACGATTGAAATCCTTCACAACATCTTTTGCACGAACGATGTGGTAGTGCGTTACCGATGTGTTGATTCAATGAAGACCAGTCCGGAAAGCCTAAGCCACAGCAAGAATAGAACATGTTCTGGTCGGGTCAGGACGTTTCGAAAGCCTAGGTTTGTTTGAATTGGTTCCGGCCTTGATACGATGCTGAGTCCGGGAAATCGAACAGCGACGGTGCAAGTGGTCGTTGGAGTTCATGCTCAGCGCGCAATATAGAACCCGGTTCTCATATTTAAATCATACAAAATGGCCGCGGCACACGAAACGCCACGGCTCCGCCTATCATGAGCGAGTGCATGATCACTTCTTAGGGATCATCTGGCCGATCAACGATACCAGCTTGCTTATCGAGTTGCGTTCGAGCACCACAGACGCAAGGACCATCAATTGTGTACTGGCACAAGGTAATGTCTGGTAACCGTTATTTACACAGGATTCTAAACATGACCAACAATTGGAGGAGCATTCGAAATTCTTTAAGCAGTCCAATCAACACTCCAAGCGCGGCTGGACTCATTATCATCAGTGCGATACAAGATCGGATCCCAATCAAGATCTGCCGCAGTACCCTCCACATAGATCCTAGACGGTAGATCATCAGATATCCTGGCCCCGAGGCATAGTTCTGGCGACATCGATCCCGCTAAAGCATCACGAAGACCCGCGAAACGAGTGGCTGCCTGGGTAGCTCCAGCTTCGCGGAACTTCGCAACTGCCTGCTCAAATTCGGGCCCTGTTTTGCGGAAGTCTTTTTTTCCACTAAGAAAGGGTCAAGATGTATACTATCGTATGTGGTCCCATCAGATCCATACATTATTTCCGTTCCGGCACAACTGATAACGAAGATGGCTCCTCGTCCAAGGGCTACCTCTAAGTGGAATAGTCTGCTACCCTCGTCCTCCATGCGCTCTAAGGTACTTAGTGCTTGTGCTTCGTCCACTGCCGGGCAAGATCGGTGTAGCGAATGCGCGATGGCTCGCATGTCGAAGTCTGTTTGTTGTCTTTTGATCTCATATAGCAAAATTGCGGCCATGCACTTCACTATCCGGGACTAATGTCCCGTGGAAGTGGCGTTGGTGTAGGCACCGGCCAGACGAACGATTGGGTCACTAGCATCGTACGTTGTGGGTGCATTCCTCGGAACTTCCCAAAACTCCCTGGGGTTGTTGGTCCAAGCACGCTCATGCGCAGCGATGAAAGTGAGCCATTCTTCATCTATACGGCATGCTGCTAGAGCCTTCTCTCGTCGAGCATTGACTCTGGCGGATTTGGTTTGTAGCATGTAGACTGACCCTTTCACGAGGCCCTTTCTTCCAGCACGAAGCTGATGAGCTTGCTCGAGCACGCTATCGAGAAGCTTCATGTCCTGCTACAAGTTAGCATCTGCTTGGTGCTCCATAGAGATTTTGACGAGCTTGAATGTCATCTCCTGTCATCATATTCTGGAGTCGGAACCCTCGGTGCTCATGGAAAGCCATCTTCGTTGTGCAATCATCAGACTCAGACGCCTGTAAGATATTTTGCAAACTCGGGTTGTCAGGGTGGGCGCATCAAATCAACTTGTGATGCTACTGCTGTTGCGCCAATACTCGATTTCTTATCCCAGAAATGATTCGATTCAATGTCGAGACATTGATTTTAAGTGCAGTATGCGTGCACTGTTGAGGCTACAAGGAGGCGTGGAATTTTAGCGTCAAATTGCCTTGGCTTGAACAGCGCATGCATCAGCATGCGTGAAGTCTGTCTGCGCACAAGCTGCACCTCCCTGTTTTACGAGCACAATAGTGTTGTGCCACAATGATGTGGTCTTTTACAAAGGCAATCCACTTCGTAGCATTGCTGTGCCCCGAGGACATGCGTTGGAGTCGTCAGACCATTGTACACAAAGCATGTAAAGCGCGTGTACGTGGTTCATGACACGTGGCAGAGTTTCTATGACTCAGAAATGCAGTGTTCACATGGTGCATTCAGACTTCAACACCTGCTCAGCCACACTGCAGGACCAAAGGCACTATTCGATATCGAACATGGTGGGTAGCTCTTCGTGAAAAGCACAGCAGACAGCAGCGCTCCCAGCTCGCAGAATCGTGGGGTGCTTTGTCGCGTCGTCTGTGGCACCGTCAAATAGCTCCCGCAAGGTTCCCACATACACCGTGCAGGTCCTAGAAACTCACATGTATAATTTTGAGGACCAATGGGATTTAAGCACGTTATGCGAGGTCTCACATGCTCGTAAGTGTAGTACCAGTGTAGAGCACGCACCTCGTTTGTCGCTTACGAAGCACGAATACTCTCGTTCAGTCGTTCCTTCTCTAGCTCGATATTTTACAGTGCGTACAATCACTTCAACTCTTCTACAAGACACACATTATCGTCTAATGTATAGACGAGGAGCTTATGCGAGTAGCTACAACGACCATGGCTCGAGAGGAGGTCGTTGGGCAGGCAGTCGAGGCGGCAGACAGTACACTCGCTCCACAAAACAATCACCGTGGCGTTGTGGCAGCCACGGACCGCGTTGTATCCGACGTAACGCATAAGATACCATGCAAAGGCAATTTCGAAGTCCAGATAGACTAGGTGCCGAGTTTGCTGCGGGAGAGGGTGATGCTGGAGGCAATGGAGCGACGTGTAATACGTAAATAAACAAGCTTAGTAGATCGCGAGGATTACACGATCATGAGAAACGCCTTGTTCTACGGACAAGCCACTATTCATGACCACTTAGCACGAACGCGAACTTCCATGAACTCCACTCTCTCGATCGTACTGCAGTGAGCATCGGATCGCATTGCATCATTCTCAAGTTATCCTTCACTCAGCATAGAAGATCTACCACGGTGCCGCTGGACGCTTGCACAATGCTGTCGACTTTCCTGAAAGTGCCATTCCCCGGTCCTATCGATCGAGCCTCGAATGCAACTAGAGAGCGCTGGGGAAAAGCGGCCGAGAACACGGTGGAATAACCATTCAAGGCGGCATGCATCATAGTGGTTGCCGCTTTTTCCAGGCTATCTTCGACAAGTACTTTGGCTTTCCTGGTTCCAGAAAGACCCTGAACTACCAACACGTAATCTCGAGGATATTCTTCGTCCGGTGGTGCCAGTCCAGGACTGATTCTGATCTGAGGAACTTTCACGGCAGCATCTGCATCTGTCATTTTGATCCTGTCTAGCGAGCCATCTTGCTCGATCCAACAACCAACATTCGTGGTGCGAAGACACCACCCATGTGCATTGATGTCGTTTTGTGAACAGGGGCCAGAGATGACCATCACCGGTTGTCCAAGAGGTTGGATGAGGGCCTGTACAGCACATGATGATTTAGCCCTTTCTACGAGTTGTAGTGGGCGATGTATGTTTGTGATGCCCATGATTGCAGTGGTTGTCTCAGCGTAAAGTATGTTGAGTTCAGCTCTTCCTGATATTGTAGAAATGCAGCTTCTGACGATTGACGCGAACCCAAGGGCGTTCATGTCTTTATCTTTGCAGCACAAGTCTGTAGACTTCTGCACCAGATCCAACGCTGCGCTCCGGCCCCACATCTCCGACAACGTCTACACCGTTTTGGAATGCCTTCCGAGCCACGAGCCAACTTAGGCGCTTAACTGCTCTTGGCATGCATCTACCAACCAATGGGAAGTGCTTCCTTTGGTCGAATAGCCCACTTTACACTACAGCTCCATATATGACACGCATACGCGACATGCTTGCAGTTGATAAGCAGAGAGCGCGACACCCAATCGTCTTGCTATCACTGCACCAGTAGACAAGATTTTGATGCCATGAAATCGATTCTCTGACCCTGCATGCCCGACGTTGCTCTCAGCCGCATGCGGGATTGTCACGTGGCCCTCGCCTAATCGGGACGCTCGGTCGCCTGGCCTCAGTTGCGCCAAGCTCCTCTAGCACGACAGAAACCCACCTTCTGATCAAACCATTTGGTGGGTGAAGAAAGTGCGAGCCGGCGAGTTCGAGTAAGTCGTCTGCAGGGTGAAGGAAGACGCCGCGAAGGGGAGTTCGCGCTCGCGCCCACGCCTTGACGGTCGATGGAGGCTCGTTTCGATCATACGAGACTCCAGTGGGTCTTCCAATCCGCCCAGCTGGAAGCAAGCTTGCGCGTAGCGCATAAGATCGCATACCGTGCAACGCGTTTCCGGGGGAGAGCTGTACGACAACGGTGGTGTGGTCAGCAGCCAATCCTAGAGCAACACATAATGATGCATATAGTGCCAAGTGGGTATCTGCGTGAGGGCGGCGACGGTCCTCCTGGGGTTTGCAATATCGCCAATGAACATTGCTCGCCCTCACGCATCAAGACCGCAGAAGTGCGTCGAATTGCAGATAACGCAAGAGCACGCAAGCTACTGCATTTCGGGGCTTGATAAATTATCTCTAGTGAGCCATATGCTGACCGATGATTCTCAACATGCTTTGAAAGCTCTGCAAACGTCTTGACCATTAACTTGGCCACTAGCACATTCGCTGACACTTTCGCGTACAAGACGTTGATATTGTTGCTGCAGAGCTATAATATCTGCAGTAGTCTCAGGCCCGACGCAATGGACGCAAGCAGACTCGCCATGGAAGAAGCGCTCAAAGAGTATGGCCGTCAACGTGTGTCGGTCACTAACGTGCTAGCATTATTTCTACCTAGATTATATGAAGGAGGCGACTATTCAGATCTGACTGTGATTTGCGGACCAAAACGATTTAAAGTCCACAAGGCCATCGTGTGCACCAGGTGTCATTGGTTTGCAAGTGCTTGTCAAGAAGAAAGATGGAAGGTCAGTGCTCCAGCCGTCCCCAAGCAAGAATTCGTGAACACACTGAAGCAATGAACCCTGACCGATAGCGTGAGAAGGCGCCGAGAACGTGATCTACCTGGAAGCAGAGAAAAACAATGCCCAAGCTGAAGAAATCGAAAAAGACAACCCAGAAGCCGTTCAGCGGATGCTGGAGTTTCTATATCTGCACAACTACAGTGGAGGGTCTATAACCCCGGATACAGATACAGTACATCATGGCACAGAACTGATTCTACATGCTAAGATTTACTCAGCTGGATGCAAACACAACATCCCCACCTTGAAGATGGCTGCTGTCGACAAATTCCAGACTGCGGCCAAGTTGCACTGGGAACTGGATGTGTTCTGCGAGGCGGTCCGCATAGTCTTTACCACAACTCCCAACAGTGATAACGAGCTCAGAGAAGTGGTAGCCACGATCATATGTAGCCACAACACAATCCTGGGCGCTTCAACCGAAATGGACGAGGCGGTACGCACCATAGACGGTCTCGGATACTGGTTATGGAAGAGGAATAGCGCGATGCCTCACGGGCCGAATTGCAACGCTTGCGGCAACGTATCCGTGAAGGAGTGCGCACGGTGTGCCCATCGCAAGTCGAAAAAGTTCAGTGCCAACCACTTCTTTGCGATTTGCGAATGTCTCTCCGAGCAGCAGTATTGCTCAGCTCACCAGAACACGCAAGGAAGTGACCTGGTTTCGGAGGGATGGGAGCCTCTCGCCGTCGAATATGGGAACGGGGCACCAGCAGCCGGTGCACGCTTACTGCTGGGCAGTCGGGCGCAGAACTAACATAAAATCTCCTATCAAGGAATTCAGCTCACCCTCCACATTCGCTTCATAGATGCTTTGAGGATTCTCCGAGGACAGAATAGAATTCCAGGTATCTTGCTCTTCTCGTCAGTTTGGATCGCAGCCATCCGGACGATGACAAGTATAGCATGTACAGGTTAGCTAAAAGGTTCACGAACACACACCCAGAGCACAGTCTGGAAATGCAGTGCTATTCACGCTGTACCTGTTAAGTGTTGATTGGCTCAGCTTAGTCAAAGTAGTAAGTCAAGCTGTCATTCAATGACAGTCTTAACGATCAACACTATGCCATAGACAACGTTGTAACAAACCTAATCATCGTACATAAGGACTTTGCGGCCAGGCCGTTATCCAAAGGCGCAACAATCCGGCGTGACAGCCCCCGAGAAACCTGCCTTCGTGAATGGCAAAGCACATATTCGCTTCTCGCGTTTTTGCTGCAGTTGACAACCATAAATGAGATTACGCGGCACTAATCACGACACGCTTATACATGTAGCTCCTAAGAGCGCATAGAGAGACGGAGAAGCAACGAAGAAAAGCCAAGAAAAGACACCGACTAAGCTGCCCGCCTCCAGACTGCATGTTCACAACTATTAGAATAATTCAAGGAATAAATAAGCATGGATTCGCGCTGCCCTTCTATATCGATCGAAGCCAGATTGCCTTCGTCAGAGTTGCTACTATTAGTTGATAAAACTAAGAAGTAGACTATAGATCTTCTTATACTCATCGTTCAGTTGTTTAATTGCAAGGAAACTCTCGTTAGCTGGTCGGCCAGCATGTTAACTGGTCGAAGCACAACAAGTTCCTAGTGAGTGATATCGGTTCCCGCGTCGATAAGAGTTCGCACTTTTTCTGCCCATTCCGTATTGAGCTTCCGCGAAGCTGTGTCGCATAGGGCGTTTCCATCCATCTGCAGTATCCATGAACTGTTAACATTTTCGGCCTTCTCGACGCTATACTTAAACCACTCATTATGGTACCTTTCTGTACAATTCGACACCGGGCAAGGCAGGTCGTAACGCTGCTCCCCAAGCTCTCGATGGACGAGTTCTTCTACCTTATGTGGGACAATTGATTCTTTGTAGAAGGCCTTTTGAGGTTTGGAATAACATTTCGCCCACTTGCGTAGCCGGCTTTTGATGGTTGTTTCATTCTTAACGTATCCCACTTTGACCATGCCCGGCAGATCACCGCATGTAAAGATGTACACGCCTCCCCTTTGAGCCTCTGTATCGCCAATCGCCGCAAGCAATCTTCTATTGCATCTCTTCGATGACCAGAAGCGGGCAATACAGGGGATAACGAGTTCGCAGCGCGCACACCGAGCTTCCGACTAATACCACGAGTTAACAGTAATAGACGCAGTGTCAAGAGCTAGCGAAGGAACTAAAGGGTCAGGACCATGAGCTAGTTGCGACGTGGCATAAAATCAAGCCTAAAGAATACCAGAAGGCACTAGAGATTCTCAATGCACAGCTTGTACGTCGCTTTTCGATACGAGAAGAACCGGAGTGTACAATGACGAAATTGGCAGGCAGATGCTTCTACGGAGCAGGAACGAAGCCCGACGTTCACACTGCCGCCAATCAGGAGTGTGCTTCAAGAGCGACCAGAACAATGAATACGGTGCAAAGTCTACAAAGCACCAACGTCTTTCCACATGTGCCGAGACGCACGGTGTGCCGAGACACTTATATCCGGATGTATTCACACTTTGACAGATTGTCATGCTCGCTTTCTCCATTGAACTGATGTTTACCGAGACCGTAGACGTACCTCCTAACCAATCGTGATAGTACTCGAACCTTAGATGGGGCAGAAACATTACAAAGTCTGACCACGACGCCAAAGTCGCTTGCTTGCGGTGTCCTCTCCCTTTGCACTTCGGGCCGTCGAAGCATAGGACAGAGACATCTCGTAGACTAGACTTTTCTCTCCCAGTAGGAGGATGGACTCCGGCATTGCCGCCACCTTGTACAAAGACGCCGTGCAACGGAGTTAGATATCACATGAGTCTAGACTCGACAGCTTAACAGGTGGGACAATCGGCCACGACAGCTGTGCATAGCCTGAGCATAAAGCTCGGGTCGTCGGCCTACGATCTTCACACTTGGCGTGCTGCCAGAACTCAAGACTCGTCCAGACGGGTGCTGCCGTTATGCTGACTGCATTCCGGCAAACGGAGAACAGGAAATCGATGCCGAGAAGCCTACGGACCGCGCCGCTCTGAGTTCAGCACTGTCGCCAGGCAGTCTGGACCGCCCGTTTGGTGTGCGATCATACAGCAGGGGGAAGACCAACCAAACCAATTAACGAAGGCTGGTCAAAAACTTTTGAGACCAGAAGACGAGCGAGAAGAGGAGGATGGCGGAACCTCCGGGAGACGGGGAGTATATTACCGTGCGCCCAAAACGCGTAGCATCGCACGGCACTATTAACTACCGGAGCCTGCATCGAGGCACGCACACCTTAAATGCGACAAAGTCTAGGGCAGCGGGAGAAAAGAGGGCGGACGTA
>PNEN01001641.1:0-16730 GCA_002933655.1 Cercospora berteroae
TTGGCCTGGCACACTAACCTATCTGTCACACTAACCTATCAAACACGTTAGTCGTGGCTGAGTAACATTCGTATCAGTAATGGAAACAACAGATAGGGACTATTTGGACGCGTTGCCATTGTGGGAAGACGAGCTCATTCGTGTGTTCTGGTCCTGGAAACATCGGCTTCGTACAGTAGTATTATCGCACCCGGCCCGTCCACCAGAGAGCTGAATACGAGCTGATCTGGCACAAGTAGACATGTAGAAGACAGGACGTGCCATCTACAGGCGGAGCGGAACGGACGGACGTCGAGAGCGCTGTAGACAGTAGATTATTCGCCCTAGCCTTCTTCGTATATGCCCCAGTAGCATATGGCCAATCAGGAAGCCGGTTGAGAGTGCAGCCTTCTGTTCCTGGCAATGCTCACTTTTAGGGGCAAACCATAGACGATCGTGGTCACTTTTAGGGCTGATTTTACTCTTGTAGAGCTTACTGGGCTCACATTCGGTGAAGACTGCAATCGCTCGAGTGTATCTCCTGCGGCCGCGCCGTCCGTGAGGCACACCGTGTGGTGGATAGTGGATCATGTCTTAGGTCCGGAAGGAGCATACAGTAATTCTTGAGGCAGTGAAACAGGTTTTGGGACTAGAATCTCTTTTTGCGCCCCAGTAACCAGGTACGAGCGTGCAGTAGTAGGGGTACTTAAGCAAGTCGACGCGTGAACATACCATATTCTCTAGGCAATTCGTCACGTGTCTCCTCGGTCAGCACCGTGATGGCCATCTGCCGACCACATCTCACTGACGACCCACGGAGAAGCTCAGAACAGCATCTGTAATCACAACTCCTCCCTACCCTGTGACGCTCCGCCAAACCCAAAAGCCGCCTTCACCATCCCGAACGCCGGTCCTTCGTCACGGTCATTGAACTGTCCAGATGTGTCGTGTTTTCATGCGTCATTTCTAAGTGCCAGGCTGCTTACCCATTGGAGGATAGCTTTTGCCTTCTTTCTCGACTTTGGGCTCACACGAGCACCGCTCGGCTTCTGGCACTGTATCCATGACCATGGGGACGTGAGAACCGCAGCCCCACCACGTGGTTTTTTCTATTTCCAGTGTGAGCAGGCGGGCGGTGAGACAGCGGGCTTCTGAGACATTTGGATGAAATGGGGAGGGGAACACGTACGGCATGAGCCACAGACCGCTTGCTTGCACATTTTTTGCCTGTCGTGTGTGGTGATCTGCGCAGGTGATCGGTGTCGTCGTGTTCAATGCGCGTCGCGATGGAAGTGCCCGGAAGGTCTGATGGTGGGGATGGAGCTTTTTGAACTTGGGTTCATCCTCGGCGATCGTCGCAGGCCTCGCCGACTCCACAGCTCATGAGTCGTTACGGCTTTCCGGAAGTCAGTTCTCAGCACGATTTCTACAGACATCATCAAGGGAAAGGTTTCAGATAGTCGCCGAATGGGGATGACGGACGCGCCATGTTGTCATGCAAAAGGGCAAGAGCAAAAGTCAAACAGGCATCTGGAATGTGCTTCACGCTGAGCCGCAGTGAAAAGCTTGGTTCCTGCTCATGGAAGCCGTGAAAGCCAAGGGTATATCCTGTATCCATGTCCTGACAAGCTGAACTCTGATGAAGTCTGCTGTAAAATTAGCATTCAAGCTTTTGAGACAGTCGTCAAACCCAATACGGAAGCATGATGCTGGTAAAGTTGAAGGATTAAGGGAAAGAACAAGAATGACCAGAGAGAGTATATAAAGAGTGAGTTCGTCGACATCGATCATAGCAGACAAAGACAAAAACAACAGTTCCATCACAACAACAGAACAACCCAGAAAGTCCTTTACTCCGCTTTTACCAATCGCCAAAATGCAGTTCACTAGCATCGCTTTCTCCGTTCTCTGCAGCGCACTCCTTGTGTCTGCCAGCGAAGTCAACCCAGACGATATCCCTCAGGAGTGCACGTGGGTGCAGGAGTGCCAGAGTGTGACACAGAAGGCTGCTTCTTGCGGTGGCACCAGCCAGTGGGGTACGTTATTCCTCATCGATATCTTGGTTCATCGTTCGATGGCTAACACGATTCGCGCAGGCGATGTCTTCTCCCAGCCAGACTGGATCAGCTGTGCTTGCAATCAGATCGGCGTACAGGAAATCCAAACTTGTGTTGACTGCGCTGGCTGGTACAACCCAGGCGGAGGTAAGCGATGACACAACTGTCAGCTGTGTCGAGGACTAGGAACTAATCAGGAATGCAGACATCGTGAAGCTCGACCAGGCTTGCAAGGATCGTAAGTACTAGATACTGTAGCATATTGAGCGGGCTAGGAGTGGGTGAGAGGGCTGGAACTTTGTCCAGGGAGCGTGGCCGGGCCAGCGAGTAATCCAAAGTTCAGCTCGTCAAAGCAGAATGTTGCCGTGTTGGCGGCATTTGCCATAGGCAAAAAATCATAGAACAGCTTTGAGTCCCAATCGAATATCTCTGGACCAGACTTCATACCATCCAGTCTATATCGTACGTCAAGGCTGTACAATTGTATCTCTATTAGTCTCTATCAGTCAAAGGTAATCTTGGTCGCCTTCTTCATGTCTGCTGGATCCTTGTAGAAAGCTCCATATGCGTCGTGCGCCTTCTTCTTCACTGTCGTTCCGAACTTCAGCAGATCTTCTGGGACTGCTTGTTTGGCACCTTTCAGAACGTTAATCAAACCCCCGGAAAGCGGCTTTTCGAGGCCATCTGTGAAAAAGGTGATGGCTTTGCCATCCTGGCCGGCTCGGCCTGTTCTGTATACCGATCAGTACCAATCCCTCGGGTCGGATCCAAAATTCACTCACCTTCCGATCCTGTGCACGTAATCTTCAACAGTCAAGGGAAAGGTGACGTTGAGCACAAGCTTTACAGCGGGAATGTCAAGACCACGGGCAGCAACATCGGTCGCGACCAAAATAGGAACTTCGCCCTTCTTGAAAGCTGCCAAACTCTCTTCGCGCTTGGCCTGGTTCAAGTCACCATGAATACCTGCCACGCGGAAGCCTCGGCGGCGGATAGTCTCCTCGACGCGTGTTGCTTCCTTTTTGTACAAGCAGAATACCAGAATTCTGTCGTCCTTGTTCTTGCCGGATTGGTATTGTTTGAGAATTGCAAGCATGCGATCCTGCTTTTCGCGCTCTCCGATGACCTCAACTTCCTGCACAATACGAGTGTTGGCACGAAGCTCTCCGGAGGCGTTCTCTCCAATCATGATTCGTACAGGGTCGCGCAGAAACTCGGAAGCAAGCTTGCGGACTGAATCAGGCCAAGTGGCTGTGAACATGACCGTCTGCCTCTTCTCGCTGGGTGCGGCAGAGCTGATGATATTCCTGATGTCCTGTTCGAAACCCTTATCAAGCATGCGGTCAGCTTCATCCAGAACCAGATAGGTGGCCTCAGACAGATCGATTGTGCCATCTCCAATGAAGTCATTGAGTCGGCCTGGTGTCGCGACGATGACTTGGGATCCCTTCAGCTGCGCCCTCTGCTCGTCTTTGTTTGTTCCACCATAGACGCATGTCGCCTTAAGCCCGCGAGGCTTTGTGAGCTTCACCATTTGTTCTTGTATTTGCAACGCCAACTCTCTCGTCGGGCTTACAATGCAAACTTGCGCTTTCTTCTCTTTCGTCAAACGGTTGACACAGGGCACGCCAAAGCCATACGTCTTGCCTGATCCTGTCTCTGCAACACCAATGACATCGCGACCATTGAACAGGTATGGCCAGGTCGACGCTTGGATGGGAGAAGGCTCCTTGAAATCGCCAAAGAAAGCTTTCTTCGATTCGGCATCGAAAGGTAAGCTATCGAAGGACAGTATAGGACCAATGTCGTCCTTCTTCGCATCCTCAATGGCAATCTGCTTTTCCTTGTAATATTCCTCGGCCTCGCTCTTGCCCACGCCTGTGATCTTTCCGTCTTCTTGCTCATGGCTGTGGCCGTTTGTCGCAGAAGTTTTGCCCTCCAGCTTCGCGGCCTTCTCAGCCTTCCTCCGCGCTTTCCTCTCGGCCTTTGCGGCAGCCTCATCGTCGCCCTTCGCCTCCGAGACGTTGTCTGCAGCTTCTTGCGCTTCAGCAGCTTTCGCGGCCTCCTTCTTCGCACGCTTCAATGCTTTGCGCTCCTCCTTGGAGAGACTACTCTTCTCAGCACCAGAATCCACTCCATTGCCACTTGCGACCTCGATTGGCTCGACCGGCTTGGACTTCTTCTCCTTCTTCTCTTTCTTGTCCTTCTTCAATTTCTTGCTAGTGATCTCCCCGGTATCGGCTTCGGCCTCTTCTCTCGTGCGTTTCGACATGATTACGGCGTTGCGATTAATGAGTGCGTGCGGTGCTGCGGACAAGCGAGCACCAGATGCGGGCGACTTTTTTCCCCAAACTTTCCCTGCAGGCAAGTCTTGGCACGGACAGTTTCGCTCCCGAGGCAAGCGCATCCGAGCTCAGGTACTTCACGTTCGTCTAGGCACACCCAGAATGACAAACTCCTCTCGAAGGATCACTTTACGACCTGCTTCGGTTAGCTGTTGTGGCCGACTAGATCAGCTGTCCACATGCTACGAGGCCGTTCTTTAGCCATTCCGGAAGAATTGCAGCTTTCTCTGGGTCGTTATAATGACGGCGAAGTAGAACTTCCCTCGCCTACGATTTCTGGTCACAACACGCCTCTTCGATGGCGAGAAGGAGACCGCTTTCAAGCCTGAGCCGCAGCCGCAATGAACAATAGCAACATTCTAGACCCGGCTCTTGGCGGACGAGTTGTGGACAACTCCCACGAAGATGACCACGATGACAGACCTCCACCGAAACGAGCAAGATCATCCTTTACAACTACCAACCTCCAATCATCGCCACTTGGAACATCAATGGAGAACTCACAATCTGCTCTCCAAGCGCTTATGTCTGACGTGCCTGATTATCCACGACGGAGAGCGACGATAGCATGCGAAATTTGTCGATCGCGAAAGTCGAAGTGCGACGGGAATCGCCCCAAGTGTAAATTATGCACCGAGTTGAATGCAGAGTGTGTCTATCGCGAGCCAGGAATCAAGCTGGATGCCGGCGACAAGCTCATTCTAGAGCGACTTGCGCACATTGAAGGCCTGCTACATTCAAATTTGCTCGGCTCTGTGAGCTCACCTGGAGCGCATGTTGGTCCCATATCGCCCGCGACGAGTAACACTGCATCTGATGACTTGCATTCAAAGCGTACCCATACGTCTGCAGCGGGTGTTGGCCTAGCACCGCTCGGTGGCGGTGGCATATCACTCGCTACGAACATATCGACAATGCCCAAAGCCCATACGACGCCAGCGCTACACCTGCTGCAATGGCCCATGATCCGTGATCTCGTTTCAAGAAGTTGCGACCAACAGGTGTTGCTACAATTGGAAGTGGTGCGGCCTGCCCTGGACCTACAGCCACCTTACTCGCTTGATTTGGACCTAGCAGGCAAACCGTCGGCCTATATTCGTTCATTCTTCGACAAAGTCAATGTTTGGTACGCGGTGGTTAATCCGTATACATTCGCTGGAATCTGTCGCCAAGCATCTGCTGTCGGCTTTCGCTCTGGAGTCGAGACTTGCATCGTTCTACTCGTCCTTGCTCTTGGTCAGGCGGCGCATTCTGGCCATAGCATTTCCCGCGTGCCGCAGGACCAGGCACCGCCTGGCATGGCCTACTTCAATGCAGCATGGCTTCTCATGCCGGCAGTCATGATTCGAAACGACGTTTCAAGTGCCCAGTGCCATTTGTTGGCTGCCGCCTATCTTATGTATCTCGTTCGGCCCCTTGAAGCCTGGAATATACTCTGCGCTGCTTCTGCAAAATTACAACTACTGCTTCAAAACCCAAGCGCGATACCAGCGCAGGACAAGGAGCTTAGTGAGCGTATCTATTGGAACATTCTGATGATCGAATCCGATCTGCTCGCAGAGCTAGATCTACCGCACACGGGAATCGTGCAGCTCGAAGAGAGTATGCGATTGCCTCGCAGCTTTCCCTTCGATGCAGCAGCCGCGGCTCGCGACGAAATCCCAGGGGAGGACGACATCTGGTATTTCCTCGCGGAGATCGCGTTGCGCCGCCTCTTGAACCGCGTGTCACATGTGATCTACAGCCAGAAGCGAAACTCGATCGCTTCGCTTGAGCCGGTGGTGGCCGAGCTCGAATTCCAGCTCAACCAGTGGTATGAAGGACTGCCGGTCCCCATTCGCTTTCCACGCGAACGAGTACCGGCTCAGGGTCATGTACAGACTGTCCTGCGCCTCCGATACTTCGCGTGCCGTACGATCATCTTCCGTCCTTACATACAGGCAGTGCTTGGAGACGAAAATCTGATACATGAGCCTGGAGTCCGTATAGCTTGCGAGAAATGCTTAGATGCTTGTGTGCGGCAACTCGATCGCATCAATGTGCATCATGAGGGACACCTACCCTATCTCTTTCAGGGGGCACTCTCGATCACCAGCCAAATTCTGCTGTTGATGGGTGCTACACTTTCCAGAAGTCTGAGTGCCATGCTGCCGCCAAAACAGCAGCTTGATACTCTCATCGCTGATGTACTGGCGGAGACCCAGAATGTTGCACACTTAGCGCCAAGCATTGGGTTATGCGCGGACATTGTTCGAGAAGCTGATGAGAGAAGACAAGTTATTCTGCAGCGACCCAGATGATCATGCTTCGCAACGATGACGTAGCCATTGAATCTCATCTCGGAAACCTCGTCGGTGTATGCTCGCCTCTAGCCGGTGATTGACAAGGGCGTGAAACAGCAACAGCACACACAGATCTGCTTCGGCCGATGGAAGCATGTCTTCAGCAGAACGTCTGGCCACTGAGCTCGAGCTCCTGGAGTCTATGTATCCAGAACAGGTCAAATACACGGAGAAGGGTCGCGAGCTCACATACACCTCTGACAGAGGGAGTTTAAAGCTTCGCCTACCAGACGGATACCTAGAAAACGCCCATCCAGATGTTCTTTCCGCCAGCGTTGGAAAACGAGACATCCGAGATCAGATCAAGCAACGCATCAACGAAAGCGAAATTGGCGAAGAAGTACTGGACGCCATCATCAACAACTTCATTGAGATATGCGGAACGAGCCAGGTCAATGAAGCAGAGGACCAGAACTCAGCAGCATCCACCTCTCGGCCTTCTAGGCACGCACCACCAGCATCCTTCACAGTCATCATCTGGCTACATCACCTTCTCAATACCAACAAGCGCAAACTAGCTCTCCACCCGGCAGAAACTGTCTCTGGAATCACAAAACCCGGATATCCTGGCGTATTGATCTATTCTGGCCCGGCGAAAGATGTGCAAGAGCATGTCAATGAGCTGAAAGCGCAGAACTGGCAAGCCTTCCAGCCGAGGTTGGAAAGTGATGAGCTTTGGACGTTCAAGCATGGGCAAGGAGTGATCGAAGTGGAGGCCATGAAAGACGTGGTTGCGGATTTGGGAGAGGAGAGGAAAGAGGTCTTCCTGGAGGCTATGAGGATCAAGTAGATGGTGATGGTCGAGAGAGAAAAAAAATGACAGTGTAGAAGCGAACTGGCGAGTAGCCTATTACTGTACATGTTCTCTATATGTGCAGAGTGGGGTGGTGGTACAATTCCTGCATTTGGCAGACATCGTTCGCGCAATATGGCGGATCTCAGCATGTACGCTGCTTCAGCTCTCATGAGTCTGACGACCATTTTCTTCGAATGCCAGCACTCGATGCCAGATGTCAGTGCTCGGCTTTCGTGAGGCCGCCGTCCTTTCTGATTAATGCGACGCTCTTTTCGAAGAGCAGTCTACCCTTTGCGATCCATCGACGATCTGCGTTTCATGCCGCACATTTATCGTCCAATTCACTGACCTCTTGCAAATTGTAGCTTTGGCTCTACGACCGCAACTCCTTCCTCAATTTCTCCCAATCCTCTTTCTTCAAATTCCCCTCCGCCTGATCCAAAGTCTCCCTAATCCTCTCCGTCTTCTCCACCTTCGCCTTCTTCGCAGCCTCATCCTCCGCAATCGCCTCCTCCGCCACCTCATCATAAAATTCCACATCCCCATTCACACCTAACCGTCCCTTCTTCAATTTCTCCCCATACTGCTTCGCAATATCCTCCATCGTCATCTTCGTATCGGAGAAGATCTTCAAATGATCGGAAATGAGATGCTGGACGTTACATTGTGGACAATTTATTACACAGGTGCCGAAGTGATAGGCTTGTTTGGAGACTGTATGGGCGCTGCGGTGGAGGCATTTTTTGCAGGTGAAGTGGAGTTGGTAGGCGGGGGAGAGGGCTTTGCGGGCTGCGATGGTTTCTTTGTCGGAGAGGGAGCTGTCGGTGCGGTCGGTGAGAGGTTTGGCAGGGCGGGTGGAGAGTTCTTCTTCTGCTGGTGGGATTGATTCGGATGATTGGGAGCGGATTTGTTGTTGTCTTCGTTGTTGGGTTTGAGATGATGGGATGTGTTTGCGCACGGCTGGGACGGAGAAGGCGCGGATGGAGTTATGCTGTATCCGAAAGGGAGCGTGGTGGGCGTGGAAGGCTTGTTCGAATGTGCGCTGAAAGGCACGTAGGTTCCTTGTTGTATTCATGGCTGTGGTGCAGTATATTTTGATGCAGGACAAGATGTTGCGATGGCCCCGACTTCAGAATGAATGTAGAAGGGCGCTAGTGGGTGAATCAGGTAAGCATGCGTTCATAGGGCTGAATGTGCCAAGACATGGTATATCGACGGCAGCAAGGACGTATCTCGACCATTCGATGTCTGAGGGTGAAGCTCCACATGTTGCTATACTATATTGCCTGACGTCGACCCATCTGGTACGCTGTGCGAGTGAGTATGTCTACAAGCAGGTCCAAAAGCAGAAGTCGGCGAGCCTAACGGCTGAACCCTGCATGTGCGCCACTGGAATGTGCAGCCGAATGCAGCAGCTCGTGAACATATGCAATCGCTCGCTCTGCTGTGAAACTTGCACATTGCCGCCTTTCT
Organism: Cercospora berteroae; assembly: GCA_002933655.1. NCBI lineage: Eukaryota > Fungi > Ascomycota > Dothideomycetes > Mycosphaerellales > Mycosphaerellaceae > Cercospora > Cercospora berteroae. The sequence continues at coordinate 8,993 of PNEN01001641.1, forward strand.
GCCTCGCACACCCGCCTTCCACCCTCTCAGCACTACCACATCCTCGTCGCACCGCTGTCCGCTGCTGCTAACACTGCTGCGACCTAGAGGTCCTTGTCCGGCCCACCGACTGCTCCCCCGCCATCTCCCGGCAGCTGAGGGAATAAAGAATTGCTGGCTAACAACCACCGCTGAAGTGCAGCGCCCGTCATGGCCTCGCTTGCAGGCAGAGGCCGGGCTAAGATACGTCCGCCCCGAAGAGTGAGTCCCGCCATTAGCAAACAACAGCTCCGCCGCCATCACTTGCGACAGCATCACCGACCAACCCCACCACCCAAACTTCGCCCGCTTCATTCTTATGTGCTTCCGAACAACTGCAAGAAGTCATTGCTAATATGACTTCGTACCAATCACAGACGCTACACGGCACCGACGTTGACTTTGAAACGACCTGGAAGACGCTCGAGCGCGCGTTCACCGAGATCCACGAGAAGAATGCCTCTGCCTTGTCCTTTGAGGAGCTGTACAGAAATGCCTACAAAATTGTGCTGAAGAAGAAGGGAGATGAGCTGTACAACAAGGTCGCGCAGTTTGAGGAGAATTGGCTGAGCGATGCCGTGCGACCAAAAATCGTCAACTTGCTCACAGCTCCCCTCCAGCTCGCAGATGATCTCGGCCGGTCTCTGGCGACCACGGCGGAGCGTCGAGTGGCAGGAGAGCGCTTCTTGTCAGCACTCAAGTCATCATGGGAAGACCACCAGGTCTGCATGGGGATGCTGACGGATGTGCTCATGTACATGGTGAGTCGAATTTCTACTTGTTCAGCAAGTTGCCGGTTTGACTGATGTGGAGACACAGGATCGCGTTTACTGTACCGACCACCGTCGCCCTTCGATCTACGCCAAATCAATGTCCATTTTTCGAGACCAGATCCTGCGCACTCCTATCCGTTCCGGCGCCGACGATCTCCTACAATACCTCACGAACCTCATCCTCGACCAGATATCGATGGACCGAGAGGGAGAGCGTATAGACTCGCATTTGATAAAGTCCAACATCTACATGCTTGAAGGATTGTACGAGACGGAGCAAGAGACTGAGGACGGAAAGCTGTACATCCAGTCATTTGAGGCAGATTTCCTAGACAGGAGCGCACGTTTCTACCGCGAAGAAGGCGAGCGCCTGTTGAAGGAATCTGACGCCGGAACATACTGCAAGCATGCGAAGCGACGCATCGATGAAGAGAGCGATCGCTGCAGGTCCACGCTTTCAGAGTCCACAGCGCCGAAAATCCAAAAAGTGGTCGAGGATGAGCTGATTCGACACAAGATGAAGGGGCTGATCGAGATGGATTCCGGAGTACGCTACATGGTCGACAACGACAAGTTTAATGAGCTTCATCTGGTGTACGACCTAGAGGCGCGCGTGGATCCGAAGAAGCCAGAGCTTACGAAGGCTGTGCAAATGATCGTTGCAGAGATGGGCGCGAAGATCAATGAGGACGCCCTCGCAGCCGCTTCAGCCGCACCAGCACCAGTGGCCGCCACAGAGGAGGGCGAAGGGGATAAGTCGAAGGGCAGCAACGTCAAGCAGATCAATCAGCAGACGGTTGCAGCATTGAAGTGGGTTGAGGAGATTTTGGACCTCAAGGACCGCTTCGACAAGATCTGGAGAGTCTCGTTCGGCAGCGACCAGAGCATTTCGACGGCGCTCACTCGTAGTATGAGTGACAACATCAATGCTTTCGCTCGTGCGAGCGAGTACATCTCGCTCTTCATCGACGACAACATGAAGAAGGGCATCAAGGACAAGTCCGAGGAAGAAGTGGATCGCATCCTGGAGAAGGCCATTGTGTTGCTGCGGTATCTCCAGGACAAGGACATCTTCGAGACCTACTACAAGAAGCACCTTTGCAAGCGATTATTGCTCAAGAAGAGCCACGACCAGGATGTGGAGACCAGCATGATCAGTCGAATGAAATTGGAACTGGGCAACAGCTTCACTATGAAGCTCGAGGCTATGTTCAAGGACATGCGTATCAGCAAGGACCTGACAGAAAACTATCGCTTGAAGGCGGCAAGCTATGGCAGCGACCGAGAACGTGTCGACCTAACAGTCAACGTGCTGACCGCCATGACATGGCCACTGGAAGCTTTCAAGAGCTCTTCAGAAGACGATCCGGAAAACAAGATGCAAATCATCTATCCTCCGGCGTTGGACAGAGTACGGCGTGGCTTTGAGGCATTCTATTCGGAGAAGCATTCGGGACGCAAGCTCACTTGGCAGACGAGTATGGGCGACGTCGACGTTCGCGCACGCTTCCCGCGCACCGCGCCCAAGCTCCATGAGGTCAACTGCTCGACCTATGCTGCTCTGATCCTTCTTCTCTTCAACGACATGGGTGACGCCTCGCTCACTCTCGAGGAGATTCAGTGCAAGACCAACATTCCCATGAACGCCCTGAAGCGCAACCTGCAGTCGCTGGCCGTGGCACCCAAGACTCGCATGCTGACCAAGGAGCCCATGGGTAGAGAGGTCAACGCTGGAGACAGATTCAGCTTCCATGAGCAGTACAAGCCCACGGCCATCAAGATCAAGGTCGGCGTGGTCTCCGCTGGCAACAAGGTCGAAGGCGACAAGGAGCGCAAGGAGACTGAGAAGAAGAACAACGACAGCCGCGGCTATGTCATTGAAGCTGCCGTGGTTCGTATCATGAAGCAGCGGAAGGAACTCGCTCACTCGAATCTGCTCACGGAAGTCTTGACTGTCTGCTCGGCACAGTTCAAGCCGGATGTCAACATGATTAAGAAACGCATCGAGAGCTTGATTGAGCGTGACTACCTGGAGAGACTCGAAGATGCACCTGTACCATCGTACAAGTACATGGCTTGAGCGGGGCGCTTGTTCTACTTCGTTGCATGCATGGCATAGCTTATGGCGTTTTGGTTGCGCAGCGGGGAAAACTCCGACACGGCATGGTCACGGCATTGGGAGAAAGCGTTCGCATCTGGGTCGGCGTAAAACTGGGATGAAGCGTATGGGAGACGTGAAAGGCAAGGCACAACAGCACTACCACAGCGCGGCGCATGGTGGGCCTAGTGCATACTTGAAATTATGGCAGGCTCGTCGTCACAATGGTGTAGCCGCGACGCAAGCTGAAAAGGATATGAGATGAGGAATGGACAGACAGCGCATGCTGTTGACCTGTTGAGCGGATCGCTCGTTCTAGATACCCCCTGCGTACATGACTCCATTCTCACGAAGTGTCTCCCTGTCAATCAATCCGAACTATGACCTCAGCTCGGAACACTGACTGTCATGCATCTCACTTGCACGCGCAAAGTTATGATGCATGCAATATATCTTGCTCGTGATACTATCACATCTGCAGAAGAGTACTCTCTCGTGCTTCTCTCATCGAGCATCAATGACGATCTGATCGTGCAGTTCTGATCGCGATTGCTCCCGGTCGGTGATCCTCCGCAGACCGTTCGACCATGGGCCACCATGCAGCCTACTTACGTCGACGAAAAGGACACAAGCATTGTTCAAAAGTCTTGGAGCACACGTGGAAAAGGGAGGGAGGGAGAAAAGGAAGGAGATCAACGTGGGTCGCAAGGCGCAGCATCCGATTCGATTCTCGTCGATTCTCGTTGTTACCGCGGCGTGGTGTGATGTATCTTGCAGAATTTGAAACGATCGAGGGACTTTGGGAGTTGGCACGGTTGGGTCCCCTGTTTCGCGGCTGACGAAAGGTATGGGATTTGGGAAGGTGATGGCTATGATCACCGCTGGGTCTCCCGTCGCGCTGGCAGTATATTGTATCATGGGAGTGCATCATGTATATTCTGCAGTATCATCAGTCTTCCAGGCAAGTGGCCGACTTCGTATCGGACTTTGCGCAATACGAGGTGCCGGACTGCAGGCGGGTGAGAGAGGCGGCGAAGAAGGTGACGTCCTCCTTCTCGGGCACCAACACGCGTGAGGCCTTTCACCAAACCGGAAAGTTCTACTGGCGTCGAGACTTTTGTCGGATGAAAGCATGGTGGTGGGTCTCGCGCGGTCGTTCGTTGTTCGTTGCGAGGTGGAGTGTGGAGCCACGCACATGTGTGCCAGGGGAGCCAATGACACGGCGCGCCCGGTGTGTCTGCTGTCGTCGACGACTCCACCTTTCGAACACTTGCTACCGCGCGCCCACGACAGGAGAAAAGACGCGGTGCCACCGGCGTGTCGGGCTGTCGCAGCCTTCTGCTCGATGCTCCTCCTCGCCTGCCGATCAGAAGACGGAGGGGAAGGCTTGTTCGTGGGCCGGGCCTGGGGAGATCGGTCGTGCAGAGCCGCGCAAGCACGCATACACACGAGCTATTCCTGCGCCGGCATCGAGGACGGCTGGACGCGTTCTGCGCTGCGCATCGGATCGTTTGCCTCCCGGCACAGATGGGCCCCGATGGGTGTGCGAGGGGAAGGAAGGAGGAAGAAGCAGCTCCACCTCGTGGGTGGGACGAGTCGGCACCCTCAGCCGCACAACAACTCGTGAGTGTCGTGTGCCGTGGCAGCTCTCGACCAGTTCTTTGGTCCGACGGCGTGCCGGTGCGCCAACGACTTCACATCGGCGCCCCTGCGATCTCGGGTAGCGCTTCGGTCTGCGCTGCTTGCGGGGACACGACCACTCGGCCGCAGCACATGAAACAGCGCGTGGGGAGCAGAGGTCCACCGCGCAGACGCGGTACCTGCAGCACCAGCAACGGCGTGTGGCCAAAGACGGGCAACGATCTGCCTCGCGTGAATGGCATCCCTGTTGTGCATGTGCTTGCCTTTGCACACGACGACTACTTTTCTTTCGCGATTGCGTCCTCCATCCTTGCCGACCACATCTTCCCAACCCACTCTCTTTTTCCCTTCATCTGCTTCGAAAGTTGATCTTTCGCCCCGCTCTCACATCGACCGTCCCTTCTGACCACAGGCGCCGCCGACCTTGTGCCGTCACCCTCTCCCTTCGAGCTCGACGCTCATCCACACTCTCTTTGCTTCTTCGGAACACCACGATCATTGGACGGCTTCCGCAAAAGCGCTCTGGTAGCAGCTTCACGGACACGAGACACCATTCGCACCGCGTGCATCGTTCATGAAAAGTCACTTTCCCGATCACAAGATCCCGAACTCCATTCACCATGTCCGCTGTCAAGTTCTTCACCTTGGCCTTGGCCTCGAGCAGTGTCGCCTCGTTCCACGCTGGCGGTCACGGCCACCGCCACGCTGCTCGTCAGCAGCCTCCTGCTGACGCGCCTCCTGCCTACGGCACTGGCGCTGGTGCTGCGCACCCAACCGGCACCGCTTCTCCTTACCCTTACCCCATTGCTAACGGCACGGGTGTCTGGGGATCGACTGGTATCTCCGAGCCAAGCGCTCCAGCTGGCGATGCCTCCTCTTCTTCTGCAGCCGAAGCTCAGACCAACACAGACTACAGCACTCTGTTCTCTACTCACTACAAGACGGTGACTGTTGAGAACCAGCAAGCTCCGTCGAGCGCCCCGGCTCCATCTGGCAATGACGTCTCTCCAGCTGGTTACGGCTCTGGCTCTGGCTCCGGTGCTTCTGGATCTGGTGGTTCGGAGTCCTCCCCAACCGGTGGCACTGGCGGCGACGACGATGAGCAGTGCAAGCCTGTGACTGTCACGTACACCGAAAAGGTCACCATGACTTTGACCGAGGGCCAGACTGCCCCTTCAAGCACCAATGCCTCCCCGGCCGAGACCAGCTCGGCTGTCGCGCCTCCAGCTTATTCTGCTCCATCTTCTAGCTCTGAGGCTTCGCCGGCTCAGTCGAGCGCTCCCTCCGCTCCAGCTTACTCGGCACCACCATCTTCTACCAATGAGGCTTCGCCAGCGCAATCAAGCGCCCCACCTGCTCCAGTATACCCTGTGGCCTCCTCGTCCAGCGAGGCTTCACCAGCGCAGTCGAGCGCTCCATCTGCGCCAGCCTATCCTGTCGCCTCTTCTTCCGATGAAGCGTCGCCAGTCAAGTCGAGTGCACCATCTGCTCCTGCATACCCAGTGGCGTCCTCCAACGAGGCATCGCCAGCGACCACATCGGCAGCTCCTGCGCTCTCTGCTTACGGCCATGTCAAGCAAGTTGCCCCTAAGTCCAGCGCCGCTTCGTCCGCATCTTCTCCAGCGAGCACTGGAAGCTCCGGCTCCGGGTCCGGCAAGCGTGGTCTTGCTTACAACGATGCCAGCCTCACCAAGTGCTTTGAGGGCTCTCGTGAGATTACCTGGGCATACAACTGGGGCTCTGCTTCAGACGGCCTGAGCAGCGACTTCATGTTCGTTCCAACGCTCTGGGCCGATGGAACTGAGTTCACCAGCAAGTGGAGCAAGAACGCCCAAGCTGCCATCGACTCGGGCTCGTCCCACCTTTTCTCTTTCAACGAGCCTGATCACGACGCACAAGCCAACATGGCCTGCGGTACCGCTGCTGCTGCTTACAAGGAGTACATGAACCCATTCAAGGGCAAAGCTCAGCTCTGCGCTCCATCTGTCACCAACGGCGGTGGTCAAATGGGTCTCACCTGGCTCAAGGACTTCTTGTCTCAATGCACCGACTGCCAGATCGACTGCCTCAACATTCACTGGTACGACAGCGCTTCCAACGTTGAGTACTTCAAGAAGCACATCCAGGACGCCGCCGCTCTTGCTCCTGGCAAGCCAATTTACGTTTCCGAATTCGGTGCTACTGGCTCCGATGAGGAGATCAGCCAGTTCCTCCAGGAGGTCATGCCATGGATGGACAGCAACAGCGACGTGGCTGGCTATGCTTACTTCATGACTGCTTCAGGCCAGCTCATCACTGGAACTGAGCCTTCCACCTACGGCAAGACTTACATGAGCTACACTGGTGCAGTGCGGTGAATGCAGATTTACATGTGCATAGGCTTACAGCTGACAACACCCTGTTCTTTTGACACGGAGTGATGAACAGCACCAATGGGACTACTCGGATTCTTGTTGATTTTACCTTTCTTTTTGGGGATGAAAGTTTGTGGTTTGGTGGGATTGGCATAGCAGCTCTTGGGGATTGCGCACCAGAGCCCGGCTCAAAAATCATTGGCATCGGCATGGCGCTGGGAGGAAATTGAGGGTACATAGATCAAAACAGATACGATACGAAGCTACGAGATTGAGCTTTGCTTGAAATGAGATGCGAGATTCAGCACATACTATCCATCTTTCGCTTGCTTGTCGTTTGGAGTCGATCGTGCGTGGCATAGTTTTGTCGACGATTGAACTAATGCCGTATTTGTACGAGGCCACGTAGGTCTGTACAAGGTGTGGACAAGAGTGAGGGCTTTCTTGCGGCGATCCTTCTCTACAGCTGTTGCTGCAGGCTGAGCTGGGCAGTGCAGCTTTCCCGCGGAGCACTGGGAGGCTGGAATCTTGGTGCCTGGCACGATGTTGGCCTGGAACTTGGCAACTCATCGTAGTGGTCAGCTTCATTAGTTTGACCTGTCGTCTTAACCACTCCTAAGGAGAAGAACAAAGGAGCGCGGCGCCATACGAGAGCGGCAACGACGCGACCGCACGACTAAGGAGGCCCAAACCGGCCACCTCGCTACTACGTCACTTTCGCGATTCTTAGTTTACTCCAACTTAGTTACTATTGTCGCACCTCCACCTCTACCACTACTACAATAACGACGACAATCGCTATAGCATTAGGTAATTCGCTATTGTGCCCTCTTAATAATAGCGTCGCTAATCTA
>PNEN01001642.1:0-16883 GCA_002933655.1 Cercospora berteroae
GCTTACTCTAGTTAAAAGAGGTAGACCGGCGTACAAGAATTATCTATCTATTATTATGTGTCGAATAATCACCGAAACTGAAGCAGAACGTTCGCTCGCTGGTCTTTCGCCGGCTTCAAGTTATTTTGTGCAAGACGGGCAGTCTTGAACAGAATCTGCTGAGTTTCTTCTCATCAGCGTGGAAAAGCCTGTACGCGGCAACACCATCGCGCTTGGAGTAGCATGTACGCAGAAGCGATGCCATTGTTACAAAAATGGTCCATCTCACGGTGGTGAGTGTTAGCCGAGTCTCCGAGGAGCTTTTGTTCGTGCGAATTGAAGAAGAGAAGTGAACATGAGAGGTGCGAGAAGAAGGTGCGCGTCGTTGGCTATCCGGAGAATCGGCCGAGGAGGCCAGAAACGGCCTAGCGTCCGGCTCTCCAGCACCTTAGCCGGTTCACAAGTTCGCGTCCACCGACTCGTCTTCACGATCGCGCTGCCATCAAGTCGCAAAGATGCAGCGCATGCGAAAAGCGGCTAAATGGACGCAGCAAGACCGACGATGGCGGAGAGTCGATGCGACACAGCCTCCACCTGATTTCAGCAAATACAACGTCCAGGTTGAGATACCAGAGTACGACGACGAGATCTACGAGGAACACCTGCGACATGACGACTGGACCAAAGCAGAAACCGACTATCTCGTCGAGACGTATCGCGAATGCAATGGAAAGTGGCCGGTGGTATGGGATCACTACGAGTACGAGGATAAGTCGCGCAGCATGGAGGACCTGAAAGCGAGATTCTACAAAGTCTCAGCACAATTACTCCAGCTCAAGACGCCGATTCAATCTATGGCCACTGCAGAGTTTGATTTGTACAGCACTCTCAACACTTTCGATCCAGCGAAGGAGGAGTCGCGCAAGAGTTTGGCGAAAGGGCATCTATACCGCAAGGCGAATGAGGTCGACGAAGAGACGGTTTTGTTGGGCGAGTTGCAGCGCATTATGGTCAACCAGGCGACATTAGACGGGCAACGGGAAGAACTCAGGAAGCGATTGGACTATCCACATGCGAACACAAACGGATATCAGTATTCAACATCTCAGGCGCTTACGCAGCTGTGGCAGCAACTGCTGGCGCAAGATCGTATGAAGAAAAATCCGCGATTGAAGCCGACAGGTGGGTGTAACATGAAGAATCCTCGTTCTCGCATCATACTGACATATTCCAGGAAACCCAAACTACGACGGCTTCATGCAAGGCGGCTTGCAAGCACCCCAATCAGCTCGACCTCGCGACAGCAATGCTGGTATGTTAGAAGCCGGCGGAGGCTCTGCTCGCGACCGACGCGGCACAAGAGGCGAATCTCTCGGTGGTGCACCCAATACACCCGGTCACGCACTGCCCGTTTCGCTCTCTGCGGCCGATCAAACTCGCATGGGCGTGGTCATCTTCCCACCCGAGCACAAAGCTTCAGGAGGAATCAGTTTCGCTTCGGACCGACTTACGAAACCTCGAGTGGCGAAGAGCACCATCCAGAGTGAGAAGATCGCGACGATTCTGGGCAGCGCGGGTGTGCCAGAGATCATACCATTGCCAACGCCGAAAGTGGTGGAGGCTTTCGAGGGCATCATGGGCAAGGTGCATGCTCTGCTGGACATGAGGAAACTGGCGGAGAAAGATGAAACAGAACTGAAGGTCAGGCGGCAAGAGGCAGCGTCTTGAGATCGGCGTTTTGCCCACTACTAATTTTTGGCATTGTTTGCTGTTCTGTGTTCTTAGCGAGGCGTTGGAGGTAGACAGGGCGAACGACATGTTTTCATCAGGTGGTCATCCGAAGTGTGAGAGGCACCGGTACGGGCGATTTGCTGCTAAGGAGTGTAGCTTTGTCTCTGATGGTGGTGGCCCAGATTGTGCTTCCGCGACATCTATCCAGGAGGGATGACAGATATGCTCCGCAGTCTGGCACACCACAACCTCGAGAAGCGCCGGGTCAGCTGACGGCGCGGGCGCGCTCTAGGAACGAGTGCTTGGAGGCGAAGCACTTGCATGCATCGTAGCGAGCTTCAGGGCTAGCTCAGCCCCGGATCTCACATCTGCCTCGATCAGTCTCTTAACCTTGCACAAAACGTTTCGAGACGATACCACTACACGAAGGCGACAGCAAGTAGCCCATTCAAATGCGACACGCTTTGGGCGCGTCTACACGCGGAACGAACGACTCGTACTTCGAGGCGGCGGCTTGCTTGCTCTACGGCGATCTCGGCGGGACCTTCACGCTATGCACCCGTCGTATTTCCACAAACGATGCCGCGCTATCGTGCAAAATCGCATGAAAGTCAAGACGCCTTGTTCAGTCGCAAAGCTATGCATGATGAACGATGCAAGGTCGCAGATACGCCTCCTGAGATTCAATCGCAAGGGCACAGACAACGCCCTCGAAGATCTGATAAGCCTCGAAACATACAATTCGGACGATGCGCCTCCGTATGCGGCGATATCATACACATGGGGTCAGGAAACCCCACAGAAACTGCTACCTGTATGCGGCGGGCTTATTAGTGTCCGTCTCAATAGCTGGTATGCCATCAAGCAAGCATACGAAGAAGGAAGCTTCACGCATATCTGGATCGACAGTGTGTGCATTGATCAGGCGAATCTGGAGGAAAAGGCGCACCAAGTCCGACTTATGTCAAGCATTTACCGCAACGCAGTCTATGTTCTCGTATCCCTCGAACCGGTTTCCGATCGTTTCAGTAGGATTTGTCGATGTATTCGTGCCTTTGAGGGCAATCCATCTTGGGCCGCGCGGGAGGGTGCTCATGACCCCGAATCAGCTCACCAAGATGGTTTCAACGCAATAGAGAATAGGGGGCACATCCTTGGCACATGGCATCGTTCGTCAGCAAGAAGACGTCAAGACTTAGAGGACTCTATTGGGAAACAACTTCGAGGGATCTCCTTATTGCCCTACTGGTCCCGACTGTGGATTGTACAAGAGCTATCGTTGGCCGGCGCAGTGCGACTTATGCTTGGCAGCTACGTAATCCATTGGCGTAGTCTATGTTCCTTCTACAACTCTTTGATGTCGTTCAGAGACTCACATCCGTGCCAGATACCTTACGTGTTGGCCACTTCCGCTGCGGCGACCCCTGAAAAGCGATCTTTGCAAGAAGTCCTGCAAGCATGGTCTCGACAAAAGTGCTCTGATCCGCGGGATCGAGTATATGGCTTGTTGAACTTGGTTGATTGGCCAGAGCGGCTTGGGCCTATTACGGCAGACTACACGAAATCAGTACTAGAACTCGCGGCCGAGACTCTGAAATATGAGGTCAGGTGCTACAACATCCTAAGAATCATGGAATGCGAAGCGCTGGAACATAATCTGAACCAACAGCTGCTTTTAAGGCGCGAGGGCTCAATGTCGACCGACAGCTGCCTCTTTCCGACTCGGACTGAGGCGCATATTGACCTCGATCCCTGGGTCTGTCATCGAGTTACCAGCAATCAGCATGGTCAATTGTTTCTCCCGTTGCACCCGAAAGAGTATCTCGAATACGGGCAGAAACGCAGCCACTTGCTCCCCGCCGAACACCCAGGACGTAAGCCATTGCTCTCTACAGACGACTCCCCCTATATTGTTGGTGACATCTGCTACGACGCTCAACCCGACGACCTCGTAGCTTGGCATTTTTACGGGCCCGCAGTGCTTTCCAGGCAAGATGTTGGCCTGGTCCTGCGCAAGACCTCCTATACCGATCTCCGAGGCGAAGGAACATACGAGATCATTTGTCAATGTAAGTTACTCATCGACTACGTCCAATGCGGTTACGGTACCCATAATTGCCACTGCGATGATAGCGATGCGCGAGTCCTCAGGCGTGAAAGGTTTCCAATACATCTGCATCTTGACCCCATGGACGCGATGGTCTTTGAAGGACAGGGTCTATTCGAGTCTGAATCTGACAACAAGAGGATCATCACAAGGTTCTGTGGTACACCACGGTCGTCATTTGCGACTACACCTGTGAAATTATAACCAATTCGCCAAGGACTTGTTCTTAATGAGAGGAAGCACAGCTGCGAGTGGCGAAAACTGGTGCCACTTCTGATTGATTCGACAAGCTCCAGCAGAGAATTTTGATGTTACCGTCACCTCGGGAAGGGCCTTACGTCGAACGAAAAGAGATGCTGTTCGCCGCAATTGAACACTTCTCTTCAGAACTGATACATCTAGTCAGGAGTGGCCGCATCCGGCAACTCCGTTCGAGTCGCCTACAGCCAGATCATCTCACAGAATACAACAGGACTGGTGCAGAAGGAAGTACACAGACGACATATGCATGCAAGATTGCCAGGTCAATATTAGTAGGTCGTCGGCCGGGGCGCCTTCGACATAGCGATACGGGTATCTCGATATAATGCAATACGATCAGCCACCACAACCCTTTCAAACACTGTTTCCGTACACGCATCGATAGATCATGCATTCAATGCCAATCCTAGCCCAGCCCAGAACGCCTCTTTCTCCATCTTGCGCTACTATGCCATTCCTCCTGTACCATGTCTCCTTCTCTCCCTTCAGTGCTTACTCGAAGCTCTCCTCCCGAGCTGCACCAGCGTCGTGGCAGTCGTTGCCCGCTCCTCATACAGCCTCCGCAAATCGTCAACACTACTCTTCTTCAGATCCAATCTGCGAGGCTCAAGTTTCGTGCGGTTTGTAGTCGCCTGCGAGTCTGTGCTTCCTCTGCTTTCCCAACTGTTCATCCTATTGAGCAGGCCGGCAGAAGGAGCACGTGGCTTGGGCATGTTCTGTACCGCGCCTCCGCTAGCTCCATCGACGTTCGCAGTGGAGATCAAGAGCACTCCGGTATTGGAAGTCCTGGTCGGCAGAATGGGTTTCGCAAGAGACTGGATGTCAGGACGCTGCTTGTTGGCCGCGGACGCTGGCCACGATGGCTTGCGGAACACCGCAACGTTCGCGCTGCTTGAAGGTGAAGTAGAAAGATGAGGTGGCTTCACAGCAAGGTCTCCTGGCGCTGAGCGAGGCGCAGTTGTAGCGGAATCCGTGCTAGCCGAAGCAGCTTGAGTGTCGATAACGTTGTTCTGCGTCACATTATTAGCGGCTTGTCGTGCGGCCCTCTCGGCCAGAAGGGCATGTGTTCCAGGGGGCACGAAAGGCGTGGAGGGTGAGGAACTGCACGTGCTCGGAATGACTGGACCATTCTGCTGGGAAGCGGTCGTGCTCTCGTTTTGGGAAGTGCTTTCTAGGGTAGTGCTGGTGCTCACGGTCTGAGGATCGTTGTGCAATGCCTTCTCGGCTGGTTTGTTCTCACCCTTGACCGAGGTCTGTCTACTAACAGGCTTCCGCTTGGGCACATCGCCAGTGATTCCGGGAATAGACGCAACGATCTCTGCTGAGACGGGTCGACTCCGAGATGATTCTCCGACCGGGCGTCGATGGATGGGTTTCTGTACTCGTGGATCATCTAAAAGATCCATGCTGGCATCATTGCTCTTCGGTGGACTGACACCACCGGCATGCCTTGGCGCATAGCTGCCGGGTGAGTCCGAACGTGGCAAGTTTCTGCCTTCATAGTCGAAGAGGCTGGAGTACCTCGGTGGTGCACCTACATATGCGGCGTCTGATGCAGGTTCGTAGCCAGGCTGCGCGGAGGGCGATGGTTCGCGCTGTGCCGCTTGTTTCCGACGTGGTAGTTTAGGCAACTCTACGTTCGGCAAGTGCGGTGCCAGCGCAGCTTTGAGAGACGTGGCTCTAGAACGTCGCCGAGGGGGCAACGCTGGAGGCTTCTCCGACGAAGAGTCTGAAGAGTCTGACTCGTTCATTGAGATCCTGTGTCCTATCTGACTTTTCTCACTTGAGGCATCAGAGCCGTCAGATGGACGTCGCAGGGCTTCGAGCGGGTCCTCGTACTCGTTGGGGTCGATAGGCGGGCTGAGGTCAGCATAGAACGCACTCTCTTCGATGTCGATGCCCGCCCGGAGCTGAGGCCACATGTCTATGGCAGCGACTAGGATCCGCTTGACAATACTCGAAATTTTCGCATCAGCCATCTGGTCTGAGCCACAAACGAGGCACATGGCGAAGCAGATAGCCAAGTTTTCAGCACCCATCTTGTTGTCTGCTTCGTGCGATGCGACCAGGGATAGCAAAGGTAGTAGGTGTCTGGTTATGATCTCTCTCGATGTGGGCGGCAGAGGCGACATTGATGAAGTGGGAAGGATGATATCGACCATGTCTTCAGGCGTCAGCTCCGTCTCGGGATCGCTGTAACGTTCTCGCAACGTCGCGTAGCACGATTCTGGGAATACTGGCTCCCGCAGCTCGCGATACCATGTCTTGATGAGCGAGGCGGCTGAGTGCACGCCGTATGCATCCTCCAAGCGAATCTCATCGACCAGCGACTTTGCAAGACCCGGCTGCACGAAAGTTGCACCTTGATCCTTCCACACGATCCATTTCTGTCCGCGGTCGTAAGCCTCTTTGAGGACACCAACGAGTACCGAGTGGGGTGGTATGCGGAAGATACCCTCGGTCTTGAGATTGGAAGGTTGCACCAGGAAAGCCGTTGTTTCCCTCAGCACGCGAGGCAAGCGCGTCCTGCCGGAGTCAATGTTCCTCGGGAATGGTTGCTTCACGCTGAATGCACGCCTGCCGGTAACAAAGGGTGAGTAGATATCGGGTGAGTACTTTCGATCCTGCAGATACGCGGATGGTGGGATGAGCAGCTGTTCGATGGGCATGTGCAGGGCCAGTGAGGTCAAACAATTGACGTGTACTATCTTCCGTCGAAATTTTGGCGACACAATGGTCCCGAATATGTTGAGCAGTACTCTGACCCACGTGCGAGGGTGCACAATGTACAGCATGGCCAGCTTCTTCCTCAATGCCCTCCCCAGCACGTGGTACGCTTGCAGATACCATCCGGTAGCAGGTCCCTGCTTTTTCTCTGCCGTTGCATTGTCGGGAGGACCTCCTGCAAAGAAAACAATTTCGTACTCGGTCCCTGCGATCAACTCATCCTCACCGGGCAGTCGAGCGAGGACATAGGAGAGCAGGGTATCGTAGTCGACTTCGAAGGCATCGGGGAAGGCAGCGGCGTTGAGGATGTACACGGGCCTGCCGTCTTTGGAGGGGAAGGGCGATCGGTAGAGGATGGTGGCAGCAATGGCCGCCAGCTCAGGCAGATAGTCGGCGGAGTCTTGGGCGGGCGGCAAGGTGGAGAGGGAGTTGCTCCTCGCACGTCCCGTCCTCCACTGGGCGTCCGCCGCCAACGCGGTCCTCAAGGCAGAACGCATGGCGGGCGGGCAGGAGATCGGGAAGAAGGATGAACAATAGTAGCAGCGGACGGCGGAGGGTTAGTATAGCAGGCTCCGTCATGCAGACGGCATCCCTGTTTGCATGTTACGGAAGCGCACGCCCGCGCGGGAGATTGGCATGCCAGTAGTGACGAGGAGGTCGTGTCGAAGTGTGCGTCGTGTGATGCGGCGGAGGGGGGGCTATTAATGCTGCCGCCTGGCAAGATTGGCGGCGGAAGAGAGTGGTCGACGCGACACCCGCACACGCAACGCAACGAAACACTGGACGGGCAACAAACTCGACGTCAACAGCATCATCCCGACCGTCGGCCACAGCACACGCGCGTGAAATGTCGCCAGCATGCAGGGATGCCGATAGCGGGCAGATCCGCAACTAGGCTAATGCAACGTAATTCGTGCCAATGCACTGTTGCCATTTCGGCCGCTGTCGGTGTCGGGACGGATATTTTGAGTCAACGCAACAGTCATTGGCAATCGATAGTGCCGCTCTGCTCTTTGTACAACTCCCCTCCATTGTCCGTCGTTGCTTCTTGGACCTTCACCACCACCACATCCGCCAGAAGGCCCGCCACCACCATGTGCGGCATCTTCGCCTGTCATCAGTGCGTCGTCGCTTCCCCGCCCGCCCAATGGCGGGCACGAGACATGCGAAATGAGGCATTGCTAACTATAGGATGATACAGCCACGATGACATCCAGAAATTCCGGCCCACGGCCATTCGCATGGGCAAGCAGATCAAGCACCGCGGCCCCGACTGGAGCGGCAACCACACCGCCAACAGCACCATCCTCGTGCACGAGCGTCTGTCCATTGTCGGCGTCGATACCGGCTCGCAGCCCCTCCTCAACGAGGACCAATCCATTGCCTTGGCGGTCAATGGCGAGATCTACAACCACAAGATCCTGCGTGGCAAGGGATTGGCCAAGTCATATCCCTTCAAGACGCACTCGGATTGTGAAGTCATCATCCCCCTCTACCAAGAATATGGCATCGACGCCCCGCGGCATTTGGATGGCATGTTCAGCTGGGTGCTGCACGATAAGAAGCAAGACCGCCTGATCGCGGCGAGAGATCCCATTGGCATCACCACCTTCTACATCGGTCGCGACAGCAAATCGCCCAAAGCGGTTTACTTTGCCAGCGAGTTGAAATGTCTGCATCCTGTGTGCGACCAGATCGAAGCCTTCCCTCCCGGCCATGTCTACGACAGCTCGACAGACCAGCTCACGAGATACTTCGATCCCAAATGGCTGACCGAGCCCACCAACATCCCCTCCACGCCTCTCGACCTGAAGCTGCTGCGCGAGACATTCGAGAGATCCGTGAGAAAGAGACTGATGGCGGAAGTCCCATACGGTGTGCTCCTCAGTGGTGGTTTGGACAGCTCGTTGGTGGCGTCGATTGCACAACGTGAGACATTACGTCTCCAGAAAGAGTATGCGAAGAAGCGGGCCTTGCTGTCGCAGGGAACCAACAGCCCTACGTTGAACGGCGTCGCCAACGGGCAGGTGCCGTTAGCCGAATCTCCCGAAGAGGAGCTTGCAGGCATTGACGAGGACTACCACTTGAGTTCGGTGCCTGTCTTGTCTCAACTCAACTCTTTTTCCATTGGCTTGCCAGGGTCACCAGACACCATTGCTGCGCAAGAAGTCGCCAAGTATCTCGGCACTAGGCATCACTCTTTCACCTTCACCATCCAAGAAGGTCTCGATGCTCTGTTCGACGTCATTTACCACTTGGAGACCTACGATGTGACCACCATTCGCGCTAGTACTCCCATGTTCCTGCTATCGCGGAAGATCAAAGCCATGGGTGTGAAGATGGTCTTGTCTGGTGAGGGTTCTGATGAAATCTTTGGCGGATACCTTTACTTCCACAATGCACCAGACAAGGCTGCCTTCCACGAGGAGACGGTCCGCCGAGTCAAGAACCTGCACTTGGCAGACTGTCTCCGTGCCAACAAGTCCACGTCAGCTTGGGGCGTAGAGGCTCGCGTACCGTTCTTGGACAAGCAATTCCTTGAACTCGCCATGGCCATCGACCCTGCTGAGAAAATGATTCAGAAGCCTGAGCGTATCGAAAAGTACATTTTGCGAAAAGCTTTCGACACGGAAGGTGAGCCAGGAGCCAAGCCATACTTGCCGAGTAAGATCCTTTGGAGACAAAAGGAACAGTTTTCCGATGGTGTCGGCTATGGCTGGATTGATGGCCTCAAAGATGAGGCCGCCAAGACGGTCACCGATGAGCAGATGAAGGAGGAGAATATGCGGAAAGACAAGCCCTTCTGGGGTGATGATCTCCCCGACTCCAAGGAGGCTTACTGGTACCGCTGCATGTTTGACGAGCATTTCCCACCTTACTGCGCCAGCACTGTTATGCGATGGACGCCTACTTGGAGCAAGCAGACAGATCCTTCAGGTCGTGCAATCGGCGTTCACGAGCAGGCTTACAAGGACCAGTAGAGCAGTCTCTGGCGGCAATTTAGTTTCTGTGCTCCCAGGGGCGGGTTTATACAGCATTCGATGATAGATGTATAACATAGAATAACATGCTCGAAAGTTGCTGCCTGCACAACTTCAACACTGCGGAATATGTACAATGAATGCTGACAACGCTAGCAGATCTTTCTTTCCGAGCAGTCTCGTGCTCAACGATCTCACAAAACTAGACGAAGTCTTCCCTCAATTTCCGAACCCACTTTGGCATCCAAGCCAACAACCTTCAAAGTACCTCAAATGACAACTTTACGATCTTTAGAAGCATCTAATGCATCCGAGTGTCTCTGGATGAAACTGGCCCCGGAGCTGTCCAGCCTGAGGTTGCCCGCGTTGAGGAATGACGACTCTCGTGAAAGACCTTCATATCTGGCGGCACCTCGTGCAGGATGAGTCTTCACGGTCATACAAGCAAATCGACTCGTTGCCTCGAGTGCCTTCCGGACTTCGCAATATGTGGAAAGCGGCATCCTGAGCAGAAGATTTGTGCTGCTCTGGGCGTTCAGTCCACCCAGCATGCGCAACCAAACCATTTACCTCACTTGCGAAGGCTTAAACTCGCAACTACACTCTACTCATGCAACAGCCGATGGCATCCCTGCATGACTCATGCTCATCTCGTATCGCCTTATTTCTCCGCAAAGGAGCCTGTCCATTTCAACTTCATCTCATTCGTCAAGACAGCATCATCAATATAACAACAGACCGAACACCATGATCCTCCCCGGCAAGACCGCCCTGACACGAAATGTGATCAACTCTCTCCTCTCCTCCAAACTCCAAGTCCAGCCCTGCGGCATCGACCTTACTCTCCGCAGAGTCTTGACCTGGCAAACGGCCGGCACAGTAGATTTTTCGAATGAGTTTCGCGCGAGTTCCAAAACTTCACAGCTGGACTTCTCTGGATCGCCGAAACAAATTCATCTCGAAATGGGAAATTATCTCGTAGAGTTCAACGAAGAAGTCGATATCCCATTGGATGTCATGGGACAGATATTCGTGAGGAGTTCCCTGTGGAGGAATGGGGCGAAGATTGATGCGGGGGTTGTAAGTTCTATCATTCCGACTGGTGTTATTTTCTCCCTTAGTCCAAGATTTCGAAGTGGCACGATTCACGCAAATTGTTTTGTTTGGCTCCTTATGTTGATAACATTCTCCTGCAGGTCGATAGCGGATACAAAGGCTCCCTTGGGGCTCTTCTCCAAGTGCTGAATCCACACGGGATCACATTGCATGAGCATGCACGTTTGGCGCAAATTGTGTTCCATGAGATGAAGGGCAAGGTGGAGGAGGGTTATAGTGGAGTTTACCAGGGAGCGAAAGGGTTGTGAGATGGAGCAAGAGGTGTCGAGCGTAGAAAGCTGACCTGTGATTGTTATCGTGCCTCAATGAATGAGGCTAGAACTCAGGCCGCCGTCCAAGAAATTACCCAGGGATCTTGCAGTAAATCCTTCGCCGAAGCACGATCTTCCGGCCGCCATTGGAGAGTCTTCCTCATGAAGGCCAGAAATTGGGATTTCTCTTCTCCTTCGAGGACACTTTCCTCTTCTTCTAGCGTTGTCGTCGTCGTTTCTGGGATCGCCTGGATCTTGAGATTTCCCTCATCATCGAAATACTCATTCGAGATCCGCGATCTCTCTAGAAAGTCAGAAGGTGGGTTACCGAGTAGAGCCACCCTTCTAGCCAAATGCTTGCCACTCGAACCTTCGCGGCTTGGAAGCCGTTCGGTGAAGAGGTGCTTGCCCTCTAGCAGGTCCCAGACCTGGATTCCAGGTGATCAGTCCTTTTGCTACTGTGCGCACGGGTGCTGCAATGAATTTCCGCCAGCCGACTTACCAACAATCCGAAGCTCCAAACATCTATCTTCTCATCCCAAGGTATGCCGAGGACAATTTAGGGTGCGCGATAAAGATCTGGCGTGACTTCGCCTTCGAACGGGCCTTGGCCGAATTCTGCGTCTCCGAAATCGCAGATGGTAGCCTCGCCGGGATCATCTGGCATGTCCAATTCGACAGTCGAATAGATTGTGCGGTCGCCGTCTTGTTTCCGTGGACTGGGTTGTTCTCGCTCCTGTTCCACTAGCTCGTCTAGAAATGAATGGTCCTCTATGGAGAGCATGATGTTGCCCTCTTGAACATCTGGTATATGCCGCGGCGTTCAGTTTTACCCCCTTGTCGGAAGTGGAATCCTAGAGGTCGTACCTGTGTGCACCACATGCGCTTTTAGATGCAGATAATCGAGCGCGAATAGCAGTCCGTACACCATGGGCTTCAAGATCGAGCTCGGAATTTGACCGCCAGCCATATTGCGGATGTCACGCATCGTGAGACTCAAAGGACTGTGTACGATGCAGGTGTGCGGTCCAATATCTCCGGGAAGCTCAAAGGAGTGGAGCATGCGGCGCACCAGCTGAGTGCCAGGGTGATCGTCAGAGCGAAGGTCTTGTATGTGCTGTAGCACTCTCACTTCATTCTGGGCCTGTCGCTGTCCTGTCATGTAAATTTTGAGTGTCACGTATTGGTGTGTTCTGCAGATGACTTCAGCTCAAAATGACGACACTCAATGAATACTAAAGGTCATACTCCAGATTAC
This sequence comes from Cercospora berteroae, assembly GCA_002933655.1. Lineage (NCBI taxonomy): Eukaryota > Fungi > Ascomycota > Dothideomycetes > Mycosphaerellales > Mycosphaerellaceae > Cercospora > Cercospora berteroae. Next base: position 12,412 of record PNEN01001642.1, read on the forward strand.
GACACAGCCAGGCAGTAGATACAGAACCATAGCCGAATTTCAGAAGAACCTCGTACTTTGTATTCAGTACCGCTCCGATTCGGACAGGATAGAAAGCACGTCGGTCGTACCACGAAAAGGACTCTTCTTCGAGCAGGATGTCTGACCCAGAGTATTCTGGTTCGACAGTCGAAGAGTCTCGGGTTTCAGAAGTAACGGTCATGGTTGGAAGTGTTCAGCGGACTTCAAATGTCTGAAAGAGACGATTTATTGTATTGTGCTGTCGCGTACGAGTCACACTCCTGAGGTGAGAAAGTTGGCCTTGGCAAAAAGAGGCACAGAAGAACAAGAGAGGATGTGGCTGAGGGAAGGCACGAAAGGTTTCCACCATGCTGTTCTATCAAAGACGATATGCTTCTTACCTACGAGGCACCCGTCTCCTTACTGGCCCTCACTGTGCTCTTCTGGCAAAGTGATGGATTGTGGCCCGCACTGATTCCGAACCTCTCAGCTTGAGCATAACGCTATAATTCAAGGTCCGGCGCCCAGTAATGGACATAACAATCAATATCTGCTCAGCGCGAAAACAGTCAAGCTAACGAAAAGTTGTGCTGACCGCCGTTAAGTAATGTGTTTTTGAAGCTGGCATTAGTTGAAGGAAGGAAAAGAAATTGAGCGCAAGCGGAAGAATTTGAGGTTGGAAGCGGCAGCGGGAGCAGCCGTGCTTGGTGCCAAGGCTGAGATGTGGCAGCTACGCTCGGGCGACCAGGGAAGTTGGCTTCCATCATGTGAAGGACACCTTTGCCCAATTTGCCGTCGACGTTGTGCTGTCTCCTGTCCGATCCTCCTCGCAGCCGCTACCATTCACTTGGAAGCGAACCCTCTCCAACATCTCTCTCGCAAACTCCATTCGACTGGCGCATTCCCGCATGAGCGCACGATAACTAGTCCCCAGCCGCCCCTCCACGCTCCTCGAATTCTCACCGCCGAGCTCGCAACATGGACTACGAAGCGCTCAAGGACCAGTGGTCCGAGATTGAAGATCGCGATGGAATCCGACTGTCGTGGAACACGTTTCCCTCATCGCGCATGGAGGCCAGCAGGCTGGTCGTTCCCATTGGAGCTCTCTACACTCCGCTGAAGGAAAAGGAGGATGGCACTCCGCTGCTGCAATACGAGCCCGTCACTTGCAAACCGCCATGTCGAGCAGTTCTGAACCCCTTCTGTCAAGTGGATATGCGGGCGCGGATATGGATTTGCCCATTTTGTCTGCAGCGCAACAACCTCCCACCACATTACAAGGACATTAGCGAGAGCCAGATTCCTCCTGAGCTGCACCCTCAGAGCACCACCATCGAGTACCGTTTGGCAAGACCGGCCCCCACTCCACCGATCTTCCTCTTCGTCGTGGATACCTGTCAAGAGGAGGACTCGCTGAAGGCATTGCGGGACAGCATTATCAATGCTCTCTCATTCTTGCCTCCACATGCCCTGGTGGGCTTGATCACATACGGCACAATGGCACAAGTGCACGAGCTGGGTTATACCGAGTGCGCAAAGAGCTACGTCTTCCGCGGCAACAAGGATTATGGCGCAAAGCAGGTGCAGGAGATGTTGGGTTTGGGAGGAGCCAGACCTGGCATGCAACCACAGCCACAGCCCGGACGACCTGCTGTTGCACCACCAGTAGGAGGTGCTCAGGCACGATTCTTGCTTCCTGTGCAACAGTGTGAGTTCCAGCTCACCAATGTACTGGAGAGCTTGCAGAAGGACCCATGGCCAGTTGCCAACGACAAGCGTGCCATTCGATGCACTGGTGTTGCATTGTCCGTGGCAACCGGCTTGCTCGAATCCAGCTTCCAGAACTCTGGCGCACGCGTCATGCTGTTCACCGGAGGTGCGGCCACAGAAGGACCTGGAATGGTCGTAGGTCCTGAGCTGAAGGAGCAGATCCGTTCCCACCACGACATTGACCGCGACAACATCAAGTACTACAAGAAGGCGCTCAAGTTCTACGACACCCTCGCGAAGCGCGTGGCGCACAACGGGCACGTGATTGACATCTTCGCTGGATGTCTGGACCAGGTCGGTCTGCTCGAGATGAAGGGCCTGGCCAATAGTACTGGTGGCCACATGATCTTGACAGATTCTTTTACATCGTCCATGTATAAGCAGTCTTTCACGAAGATCTTTGATGTGGATGCAAACGATAACTTGAAGATGGGCTTCAACGCGTCGCTCGAGGTTTTGACGACGAAAGAGCTCAAGGTGACTGGCCTGATCGGCCATGCCGTGTCTCTCAACAAGAAATCGAGCTCGGTTGGCGAGACAGAATGCGGTATCGGCAACACCTGCAGCTGGAAGATGTGTGGCATCGACCCATCAGCCTCGTATGGGGTCTACTTCGAGATTGCCAGCCAAGGTGGTCCAGCTGCACCCATGCAACAGGGTCCGCAAAAGGGCTTAATCCAATTCCTCACATACTATCAACACAGCGGAGGGCAGTACCATCTGCGTGTGACAACAGTTGGACGGAACATGAGCGGACCGAGCGGTGATCCAGCCATCGCACAGTCGTTCGACCAGGAAGCTGCAGCAGTTCTGATGAGCAGGATCGCAGTCTTCAAGGCGGAAGTCGACGACGGTCCAGATGTCCTCCGTTGGGTTGACCGCATGCTTATCAGACTCTGCTCGCGCTTCGCAGAATACCGGAAAGACGACCCTTCATCATTCCGTTTGGAGAAGAACTTCACCCTCTACCCACAATTCATGTTCCATCTACGTCGATCACAATTCTTGCAAGTCTTCAACAACTCACCCGACGAGACTGCATTCTACCGACACGTACTGAACCACGAAGATGTGTCAAATTCGCTCATCATGATTCAGCCCACTTTGGACTCTTACACATTTGACCAGGAAGGTGCTGTTCCTGTGCTTCTCGACTCGACCTCGATTCAGCCAACGACTGTTCTGCTTCTCGATACTTTCTTCCACATCCTCATCTTCCACGGAGAGACTATGGCAGAGTGGCGAAAAGCTGGCTATCAGGATATGGAAGGATACGAGAACTTCCGAGAGCTCCTCGATGCGCCGAAGCAAGATGCAAAGGTAGGCATATTTTTAAACTGACCTTCACCGTTCGAATACTAACGCACTGCGCAGGACCTCATCCAAGACCGATTTCCTCTGCCTCGTTTCATCGTCTGCGATGCCGGCGGCTCACAAGCTCGTTTCCTCCTCGCCAAGCTCAACCCTTCGACAACGCACACATCTTCCAGCTATGGTGGTGTCAGTCAATCCGCGCAGACCATCTTCACGGATGATGTCAGCTTGCAGACATTCATGGATCACTTGATGAAGTTGGCTGTCAGCGGTACGGGATAGACGTGTCCAGGAATAATGATGACAATTAGAGGGGGTGGATAGCGATGGCGTCTTGTTTCGAAACGAAGTATTGGTGGTATGAAAGCTGCTACTACTATACGTAGAAGTATTCATGAAGTCTGACCGCGAGAGCGAAAAGTTGAACATCACTATCGGCTTTGCATCATGCTTCACCTCATGCACTAGTGAGTCCCGCTGGATCGGACAATCACTCACCCACTTGCTATTCCTGATCGCGAGACACTGCCACAAATTAAAAGCGGCCCGGATGCGAATAGTTCGACCGGAATCGAAAGAGGCAAAATACAATCGTTCGCAGCCATGGCTACCACGTGGCGATACCTCCGCCAGAGGACTGCAACCCTCAGTGCGGCTAAGGTCATGGTGATAGGCTCAAGCGTTTTGGACAAAGCGAACGACTTACTGGCTAGGCCAATGAGCCATGAACGATTGTTCGAAATAGTTGCAAATGTCTTGTTATATAACAGTTGGTCGCTAATAAGGGAGGCTGCTTGCGCGAAGGATCTCACTTCAAAAGGGCGCGCAACGTTTGCGCGTAGAAAGTGATGGGGCGGAGACAAAAAGACAAAACAAATCGTCGTCAACCCAAGGGGTTCTCTCCAAACAGAGGAAGAAGCAGAAGAAGAAAGAAGTTTGTTCTCTTGCTTCGTCTTGACCGTGGAAATCTGTGTCAGGCATTTATCTGAAGAGACCGAACGACTTACTGACTTGACCACAGGGCCAGCGACGACTGTTGGCAATTCGAAACGATTGAATGCTATATGGAGCTTCCGATCGAAGCAGAAGCTGTAAAAATCAACAGGATGATAGAAGGCTGAGGTACACAACGGCAAAAAGGAAACTAGTAAAGAAAAAAATAAATCGCCGCTGACCATAGACTTGTTCGCACAGGAATGGACTTTCTTGATCAACCGGATGCTGATCACCGTGTCCTATTCGAACGGAGTGCATCAGGCATGCATTATCGTGTTGTCGCACGGCTTACTGACGTGACTGTTGAGCCGACAACGATCGCTGCAAAGAGAAAGAATACGACCTGTGGCAAGGTACCTCTGCAGAGGGTATTCAGTCAGGTTCAAAAGGTG